>JASDQU010751909.1:0-18523 GCA_032191745.1 Picea mariana
AAACGATGTAAAGTTTACTTGTTCATTCGAATCAGCGAAATGCGATTTCCCGATACGATTAACTTAATAGTTAAGACTGATTTTTTAAATGAGATTAGGATAATAATGAATTAATAGAGGATTAGCGCATCGGGAAATCGGGAAATCGGAACATCGGGATTTAAAGTGTATTGAACTTTGTTATTTTCAAACCGCGAACTCCGATATCCCGATGTTTATTTTAGAAAAACTTAAAATTTTATCATTGGTTTTTTTCAGAATATTATTTGAGAAAGTATTTGGCATATTCATAGATTAATTTTCAATCATTCTCTTTCCAGAATAAGTCTCGAGTGTATTTCGAATTCATTAGATCTGGAAAAATTTTAATAATGCAAAGACTCCAGGATACCAAAATTTGTTCAAAAAAAACAAAATTTTAGTTCTGTTTCAACAAGACCCATGGGGAGGATAAGGTTGTTGTCCTTGAGGACTCCAAGTGGTGTTTGGGATGCTGCCCAAATAATGTTGTCCATAAGATGTTCCGGAAGGAACAGGATTTGATACTCCTCCTTGTGGGTTATGATATGAGTGTCCCCCAATGTGGGGTTGGGTAAATGTGCCTCCGAAAGATACTCCCGATGATTATGAAGGGTTTTTGGTAGACGAAGGTTTCCCCCTGCAAGTGGTGGATTAACGACTGGGGTATGACTGGCAAAGGGAGGCTGCCCTCTGGGAAGAACATGAAACGGGGGTTGTCCCCCGAGAGGGGTAGGCCCACCATAGGATGGTGCTCTTCTAGGAGGGATAGGTCCGCTAGATGGTGATTTCCCTCTAGTCAGTTGTGTTTGGTTGGAAAGGGTCTGCATTGTCAAGTGAAAAGATGTCCCAGCAGGATCTTGCGGAACATGTGGAGCTGTAGAGTGAAAGTTCCTAAAAGCGGGGGTAGGAATCGAAGTGCCTTGGGAATGAGTAGAGGTGATGAGTCCAGCATTAGGATGGAATTGTGCTAACGTGACAGTAGGATTAATGACTTGATCGATGGGATGATTCATCATTTGACCAGATGGCCCACTTTCAACATGAGGGTCATGAGGATTAAAGGGTTGTCGAAAGGATTCAAAATTCTCATAGAGATCGTATCCTGATGAAGTTCTCCATATAGAACGAGAAGGTGTGGGATTTGTATCTACTATAGTGGTAGGATGAACAAGAGTCCTATACTCATCACCAAAGGTTGGTTCTGTGGATCCCATATATGTTTCGGTGAAATCTCTCTCAGGTAACTGTGGGACCTCTTCATCTATGACGTTCCCAAGGGAGTCTAAACGAAGTAAAAGTGGTTCGAGAGGGGTTACCGACATAGATGTAGTGTGAGGAGTGGGATTCTAAACCGTAACCAAAGTGCCTTCTTGATTGTCTAATAGAGGAGTAACAACACTCCTAGCATCAGATTGATTTTCTACCTCTCCACGGTAGTTGTCTTCTGGAGGGTCAGGAAGTAAGGGTTGGTAGCCTTCCGGAGGAATCCCTTGCATCCTACACGATTAGTGAAGACCTTTATCATCTACAGGCTCAATTTTGTAGAATAATAGTACACGCTAAAAATCTAGGGCCAACTAACAAAAAGAAACAGCATACGCTAATAAAATCTAGGAATCAAAACCAAGCAAACAAGACTTCTTTCAAGGATAGTACTAGTTGGTGATGAAATCAAAAGTCGTGTGATCAAGTCAAGAAGGGGCTAGGATATGTTGGAATAGTTAAAATGGTGACCTGCTTAATGGACTTTCAACTTGGTGCAAGCTTCCACACAGTAATTGTGGATTTACCCTCCAAGGAGCCTGAGTGAGTTTGACCAATGTATGTCCTAGGTACAGTGAGACTTCCCTTCATTGTCACCTCGTGTAAGTACCTAAGGATTATGGCAACTAAGGACACTAACTCGCAGTCATCCCCTGGGCGGGTATAATCAACAGTCTGATCTGAACGTATGGGCAGGATAACAAGTCTGAAATCAACTCGAAAGGCTCCCACACATAATCATGGGTATACCTTCAAGTGACCCCCAATATACGATCCAACCACTACAAACAGTTGAATGATGGAAGGATAATCTCTATAACTCACTCGAATGCAACCTCGTGCGTAACCCCTGTGTGAGAGGGGGATCCCAGAAAGCCTATACAACAATTGGATTTGACTCTCCCTATCTCAGGATGCTAATGTTTGTTTTGAAAATAGTTGTACTCACAGACTAATCCAAAGTGCTAATCCTAGTCTAATGTTGGTGGAAGATCCTAAAAACAAAAAATGTTCTAGATAAATTTTTAATTAGCATTGATTGTATGGTTGTTCTTTACTCAAAGGGTGTATGACAATGAAACTAATGGTATGATGACTCAATTCCCAAAAATGCACAAGAAGATGATAAGAAATCATTTCTTTCAATGAATGGCTATTTAAGGGAAGGAGAAAAGTTGTTTTCACTATCAAACACTAAAATGCAATGTCCTCATATAGTGGTTTCTCAATCAAATCCAATGGAATGCTAAAAATTTCAGAAATGCCTTCTAATATCCAAACCAATCACTAAAACATGTCCTTTTGCTTATATGTGAATAATAATCAGATGTAAGACTTCTAAGGTCAATCAGAGTTCAGGATTAAGCAGTGAGAAGCAAACCTCACACAAAACAAAAATACACTCTCATTGTGAATAAACAAGAAAGACAAAAATTACCAAATTTGCAAACAAGAACCAAGAAAAACCTCAAACAAAAGAGAAATAATGGAAAGTTGACCTCAAAGATCAAATGAAAAGGTTCACAGGCCTTTGGATTTCCTCACAAAAGTTTTCACTCAGTCAGATAAAGGAGAAGAAAACAACAAGTTAACTCTAGGTCAGCAAAGACAAAGAGTGGTTTCAAGGAAAGGAAAGAAAATGTCAAAATCCCAAACAAAAGAGGATGAATTCTCATAAATAAGGGTGTTTGAAAGCCAATATCAATATGGACTGAGAATATGGGACCCTGAGCAAAAGCCAAAACCAAGAAATAACTCCAGAAGATGAAAATTCTGGAGAATTTCTCACACAAATGGGGTAGCGCTCTGGTGTAAGGGGCACCAGAGCATTCCAACGCTCTGTGTAAGGATACAGGGGAGTGCTAGTGCTCTGAAAACAATAGGGGGGGGAGCTCTCTTCTCTAAAAACTCAGAAAAATGCCCAGAAACTCAGAAAATCAAGGAAATTCAGTCAATCAGGATGATCCTGATGACATAATGAGGAAATCAAACAAATCTAAGAATATAAAAAGACAATGTGGAGAATATCAAATCAGTGGGCAAAGGGCCAAAACAAGATCTGGGAAAGGAAATAAAAATCAGAGCTCCTCCCCAGTGGAGTCGCCAATTTCTAGTGTAGGTGAATCCCCCTGTAGACAAGTGGATTGCCTCTTAGTCTCTAGACTCCTAAGGCCAAGACAGAAAAGTGCTTAACATGGACACTGACATCCTTTTAGATCTAATCAAGCTAATGAATGAAAGAGAAGGAGAAAGATATGTACCTTATTATCAACGTATGTCCTTGCAAAGTCCTGGCTGAGCTTCGATCCTGAGCTCCCTAATAGTTCCTATAGGATAAACAAAGATACAATGGACTTCCTACTCTATTGATATTATCTCAATCATAGAGCCATCTACTGCAGACAAACTCATATGGAACAAGCACAAGTTTGAAAGAAACATGTCGAACATTGATTATTAATGAGAACAAGTAAAAGTACTTACAATCCTTTGAATGAAGGTGCAATAACTTCTTCCAGTTCTCCTTATCCAACCCCTTTGCTCAAGTAATCTCCACTGATTTCTTTGATGATATATCACTCATGAGATCATAAGTTTCACATCTCCAATATTTTCCATGTGCATACCACTTACAGGATCATAAGTTTGGTATCAATCTCTAGTCTCTCATCCATGTACCTTTCACCATGAGAAGGCCTCCTTATATAACCTTGGAGAGGCCCAACCACTTGAGATATCTTTGGGATAATTTGAGGATTCCTCTCCTTCAATTGAAGATCTTCCCTAAGATCATGCCTTCACCATCTATTCGAATCCAACTACCTTCAGGAATTGAGGGATTATTCCCTTATTTGTCTCAACAAACCCAAAATTTGCTCAGAAAAGGGTAGCGCTCCCCCAAAAGGGTGCACAGGGCGCTCAAACACTCCCCCAAAGAGGCTTAGGGAGAGCCAGCACTCCCTGACAGTGGGTAGGGAAGCCCTCCTCTCCAAAATCCATATTTGAGTGGTTTTTCTAGTGGCAAAAGGCTTGTACTTCTTGTCAGCTGATTTATCTTCTTCAAAACTAGTCTTTGACGTGTCTTGAGTGTCCCTATGATGTCGTTAGAGGCACGACATAGGAAATATGGCAGTATGATGTTTGTGACACTTGCAACACTTATAGTCAAGATGTGACAGTTGCAGAAAAGATGTGACACTTGCAGAGAAGATGCGACACTTACAACACTGGTAATAACGACACTTGCGACACTATCGAAGTGAGTAATTTTGAGGTGTAACAGAGACCTGTGTATAATTTTCTTGGGTTCAATCATGAGCCCAAAGAGTCAATGCGACTCAGAAGTTTGAAAGATTCTTTGACCAAGAGGTCAACAGACTCTGCTGAGGTAATGGCACTGTGTCAAAAGTGCTCAGAGAAGAAATAGTCATGTACAGTGATCACAGTGAGAGCACAAGAAGATTCAAGAATCCAAGAAGAATTGTAGACTTCTGGGATCAACAAGGAAAAATTGTATAGGGGGAAGGAAGTTGTTGCAATTATTGTGGCAGCAAGTATGTTACGACTTGTTGAGTCAACTAGAGGAAAGAATGCTTGCATGTTTGCAAGTGTTTTTGGTGATGTTGTTGCATAAGGAAGGAAGCAACAGAGAGCTAAAGTGTTGGTTATAAGTTTGATAAAAGAATCATGAAATCTTCTACTGCCATCAGAGTTTCAGGTGGTACAAAATTTATTAATGGCAGTCATGCAGGTATGAGTTTTTATTACTCTTTTTTCATAATTGTTGAAAGGAAATTTAGGTAAGAATTTCCTCAGCCAGAGTTATTTTTATAAAATCACATGATTATATTATTGAGTGCATACCACTAGATGTGGTAAAGGCTGGAGGCTTGTATTAATTCAAATATTTTTATCTTTTGAATGCACACACTAACATAGTAGAATGTCATGTTAATTTGGTTATGGGGTAATAACCAAAGAATTAAATATAAGAACTTGTTATAGGAATGAATTCCAGTAAGCTAGTCATGTATGAGACCGGGACCTGGTTGGATATGGAAAGGTTATGAGCCACACAGGTACTAAAAGATTCCTACCTTTAAATAAAACTTGGACTGCAACCTTTTTTCTAACACTAATGAACACCACATAATTATATTATTGGTGTAGTGTTTGGGTCGAAAAGGAATGCATCCAATTAATTGGGAAGACAATAGGAAGTGTGTGGAGAATGTTTCAACACATTGTCTAGAATTCCAACTTATGGATGGTGAGATACATGACTAAGATAAAGAGAATTATATAATTCAATGCAAGGTGCTCTGAATAAGTATGCACTGAGAATTGCACTCGTGCATAGTAAGAGATAGAATTGTGTACTAAATGCAATGGTTGAATGAGTTTTGTAAGCACATGCATATATATTATTGCATGGAAATAATTGTTACTAACAATTGAAATGTTGTTAACTCATGAAGTTGAGGACATTTCAGGGAGGTGTTAGACATTGCAACGGGAAAGTTGCAAGTCAAGTAGTCACATGAGCATTGACTACAGAAAATTTTCTGGTTCAGAAAAAAAAGTAATGAACTTACTGTTATTAATTATGAACATGCATATGCATAGAATGGCGAGTCATTCTACTTTATTAAATTGTTTGGTAATTGTGATTGAATTGCTAGGTGAAGGAAATTCTAAGTTCACTACATATGGTTCTATACATATTGCAATTGAATTATGATGTACAAGAAATATTGACAATTGTTGGCAGTATGCAAGATGAAGCCTTGCAGGAAAATGGTATGTAGTTTGGTGCTTATGGAAAACCACAAGGAAGGTTGCAATCTTAATATGGAAACAACTAAGAAGAATTATGAAATGGAATTTAATGTTTGGGGAAAAAGTTGAATTCCCTTTTGAACTAAGTTTGAGTTCCTAAATGAATTATTATATGTTTCCTCATGATAATTGCATGTGGGTGATGCAGATGAGATGATGTTGATTAAAGTGGAATGTTGACTATAAAGAGTAGCTCGGGGAGGATGTCGATTGGAGACCTCTGAGGGCAGTTGGAACTCCTTGAGCCATGGTGCTCTAAGACTTTTAGTCCGGCCTGTTGTTGAAGCCCAAGGCAAGGGAGGTGTAGCAGTCGATGGACTGTGTGACAATGAAGGTGTACACTCCTGGGGTGGGACAGGCATGTGGGGAATGAGAAACCATTGGTTGAAGTGTTGTTGAGGTTTGGTTAGTTGGAGTGTTGTTGAGGTTTGGTACCTTGGCATAGACCATGTTGATATGGAGGTCTTCTCAATCAAAAGATAAGTACAATTCTCTATTTATTGTATGTTGTGTATCTTGTATACAGGTTATAATGTTATTAGAATTGCCTGTATATACATATATATACATTGCATATATGATTTCATTACTTGCATCCATGACTGTACATAATGTGTTTCATATTTCATTACTTAAGAAATATATAATTGATGCCAATCATGTGATCAATTGGAATGTAATTCAGGTGGAGCAAGAAGGCATCTTGCAAGTGCATCTGGTGCGCATATTGGACCGGAAAAGAAAGCAGCTCGGGAATCAATCCATATGGCTTGTAAAGGTCCAGTGGACCTGGTACGGTCCTGAGGACGCGATATGGGAGCATGAGGATGCTATGCAGGCAAAATACCCGCATATTTTTGAAGATTTTGAAAATCTTGTTGATGTTGTGTAAAAGTTGCACTAAGGACAGTGCAAAAATAATGGGAGAGGATTATAATACCCCAAGAACATGCCCCAGTTATATTATTTATTGTAATCATGTTTATAGGTTGGTTATTCAAGTGTATATAAGTTGGTGGGCTTATGTGTTATTTAGGCCGGAGAGCCTAGGTGTTAAAGGCCAAGAGCCTAATTTTTGTATATGTAATTATGCAGATCATTAATAAAATATAAACATTGTTGCATGCCGACCGACCATGAAGAAAGAGTGATGGGGGACTAAGCTTCCACAAGTTTGGGTAAGGAAGGAGGCTAAGTGTGTGGGCTTAGGGGATAATATAGGGGGCTTACCTCTAAAGGGGATAATAATTTATTATTATTTCTTAAAGGCTAAGGTGGTCAATTGACCAAGTGTTGTCCTAAGTTCTTTGAAAAGGAACATGTGCAAAAGGGAACACATGCAGCTCCAAGAAGACAAGTGTCGACTTAGGCACATGCAGTTAAAATCTTAAGCATCAGCTATGTTGGGGGTTTGTGGGTCATTCTTCCATCCTTCACTTGAGTCGTTCTACGATTCTTCCATACTCCGTCTGAGTTCACTAGAATATTTTCCGAGAATCGTTTTGCCTCTGCACTCGACCTCTGTGTTTTGTTTTCTAGTCGCACACCTTGAAACTAGTGGGAAAAACTCGTGGATCAATTTGTCGTCTAACCTGTTCGACCTCTGCATAGTCACGCATATTGAACCTAGTGAGAACCCGTAGACTGAACCACGTCTTCTGTGAAACCTAAGCATACCATAATTGTTTATGTCATGTGTGTTATAACTATGGGTTGTTGTGGCCATGCAGTCCCTTGGCTGAGTGTTATTTGTTGTCGTCATATGTTCCTTTTTGAGCCTTACTATTGTCCTCCTTGTGCTGGAATGGAGCTAAAGAAGCAGGTTGTCAGGCCTATGTGCAACACTCTCTCTAGGTGAGGGAGGTGGTTGTGGTTGAAGAGACAGGTTTCCAGGCTTGTGAGTGACTCTCTCCAGGTGAGAGAGTGCACGGAGGAAGTGAGAACTCCTAGAAGGGATCCTGTAGCTGTCACAGAGATCGAAGAATTCTAGTTCGGCCTATTGTTGAAGCCCAAGGCAAGGGAGGTTTAGCAGCTGAAGGATTGTCCTGTGTGACAATGAAGGTGTATACTCCTGGGGTGGGATAGGCATGTGGCGAATGAGAGTCTGTGAGCAATGGGAATAAGTGGCTCCTGGGAGAGAATCCTTCCTCATAAACTGTGTGTCTTCCTGTTAACCTTGCCTAGCCTAGGATTCCCTTGCCTGATGGAGATTAGTCCCAGCTTGGGGGTGACCTACTGCTGAGAGTGATGAGTAGCGCGGTCTAAGGCTGGGAGGTTCATGGAAGGTCTGCATGCATATGGTGGTGTTATTCTAGTTGAAAAGATAAGTATCAGTATGTGCTTAATTTATATGTTATGCATGTCTATGATGCTTGAATGTTACCATGTATTCTGTTGTGTTTATGAACTATTGTTGATCCCATTGATAATGTATGGTAGTAGTAACTCTATGTTATGTGTTTTATCTCAATTAAGATGCATCTTATATATTTATATGTGAATGTTCCACAGTGGTAGCATTGCCCGGCTTATGGGTGGCTAGGGATGTTACATAATGGTATGACACTATTATTCATCTAGTCACCACACTAGGGTAGTGGCTCTTGGTGGCATAGCCAAGAGGAAGGGAGTCTCATCATGAGCCAACCTTCTCATCTCCATGAAATGCTTGTGGGTAACGTTGTCACCATTGTTCACCATGCCAGGGCAGTGTCCTCCAGCTATTCTCTTGAAATAAAAAGAAATAAGACAAAGAGTAAAATTGAATTGAATGGGCTAGGACACAATTGCATCCATGACAAGGTGCACCTCACCCTCTCTAGAGGCACCCACAACTAAGACCTACATTTCACTATTATCACTGCACCCCTTGCCCAAACATCCCCCACACCATCTCATGCATTTACATGACCTAGATTGGTCTTCACCTGGAAACACCCCACACCTAAGGATAATTATCCCAATAGGATGTCTTAAAACCCTCTCCAAACCTGGCTTGTAGAATAGCATAACATCGTTGAGCACTTTTCTGAGAAAAGGAGGGTTTTATGCACATTTTTGGGTAACTTGATTATTAGATGTGATTGACATTGCTATGATCCATGTGACTTATGATCCCATGGAGGATGTACCTGTTGTTGCTGCAGGACCATGCCTGGCAGATAGGTACATATGGGGATATGATTAGCTCAGACCTCCATAGGGATAAAATCCCACCAGATGGATGTTGAGACCCCAGCCAGGGGCAGAGAGATATCAGAGGCTTGCACTAGAGAAAAGGGAGGATGTTCCATCAGAGGCACTTTGGCAGGCCTGGAACTAGGGTGTCTTGCCATCCCACCATGGCGTTGGCCCTTGAAGGCCCCTGACATCATCATTCAGAGCCTTGACATCATCCAGTTGAGGTATCCAGCATGAGGATGACTTTGGTTAGCACGTGTGGCAGTTCCTGAGGGGTTTTGAGCCCCAATGTTTCACTTTGGAGGCCTAGTGTTCCAAGAGGTAGGCCAACGTCACCCTAGGAGTGGCATGATGTCACCCTAAAAAGATGAATTTATTGTTTTATTTGCCAATTTTATGTAAAACTGGATTTTTCATATAAACTAGCCATGTCGGCCTTTTTTTTACCTAAAATGTAATTAAGGTCATTTGTATTGTATAAATAAGAGATCAAACTCTCATTTTTATTCATCATCTTTCACTCACACAAGTGTGAGTCTAAAATTTGGCCTCTTTTAAGGCTTATTGGTTGAACTAAGTGGTGCGCAACTCTTGGAGGGATCTTTTATTTTATTGGTGTATTTTTGCATTTTCATGGTGGAAAGTCTTCAACTAGGGTTTGTGACTAGATTATTCTTGGTGAAGTAAGTATAAATTTGCAAGCCTTCTTTGTTTTGAATGGTTATGGTATATTTTACTTGTTCATTTATAAGATTATGAAATTGCTAGTGTGAAACCCTAGGAGAAAAACACATGTTATTATCCTTCTCTTAATAACTCTTCACCTACTTGATTTTTCTAGAAGACACCTTCCTTGAAGGATATAGTAGAGCCCTAACTTAGTAGCACTCTAGTACTATTTCTTCATTAAATCTCTCATATTTTTTTTCAAGCTTGATCTAAAAAAGAAGGAAAATCGCTAGGGCCTAGGGTTACCTACTTCCTAGTAACTTTTTCCTTCTAGGGTTTTGGATGATTAAGGCCTTAGGTTACTAACAAATCAACCATCCTCCCTCTTCTCTTTAGCTCATCCATTATAATTTGTTTCCCCTAAGAATTGTCGTTGCAATAGTGACTCCATTTACCCTAAAGGCACTACTTCATACCTTACAAAGTGATTGATTGACTAAAACAACCTTTAAACCATCTACTTCAAGATATTTACTAACCATTTCTAACCTTACATTGGACTACCCTACTAACTATCTTGTTGTTGTTGCAAAATATTACTACATCCATCTATAATAGCAGCTTTATCACATTAAAATCAATTTTTAAAGCTGATTTTACATTACCTTCATTGCTTCTGACAAATACTAGCACTTTGCCAATTTTAGGCTGTCATTTTTTGTCATTATTGAAGCTTTATTGAGGCATAATTGTGAAGCTATTACTATATATACATTGCTGCTATGAATATTTATGTTTCTTCATCTTTTGTATTAGCTTATGCTTTTATTGAAAGTCTATGGTTTTATGAAGCACTAACATCAATTGGTACTTGTAAATAGTGTTTTTCTTATTGTCTTGTTCTGGAAAGGTACACTTAAGTAATACTTGGCTTCATATTATTAAAACCCTTGGGACTTTTTGATTAAAGTGATCTATGAGAGGGGTGGGAATTTCTTGATACTCTTACCTTAGCCTTCTCAAACCCCCGAGTCACCGGGGACATCTCCCCTGGGGTACTACCCCTAAAGAGAAAGAGGTGTCGTGTTTAGGTGATAGTGATAGGACAACCTCCTATTACGCCAATTTAGAGATCACTTGCCTTTGGCTTTGGGCAAGTACAAATTGTGTGATAACAATCCTCACTAGCTAGTAGCCCCATTGCATCAGTGGAAATCCTGGCCGGAAACTCCGACTGGCCCCTCTTGGGCATCATCTCGCCCCACATGTGCATTTGCACATAAGTCATTGGCCTAAAATGTTGATGGACAAAAGTAGGCCTCGTCTCTAGAAACCTCTCAAAAAATAAACAAAACAACTCTGAAGCAAAAGGGAATTTCTCCCTCCCATGTATCATAGCACGACATCTATCTAGAGCTATACAAAACTACCACAAAAAATAACATACCATCTAATACATCATGGCCTCTGTACCAATTAATCAACATAATACAAAATAGGGAAACTAATTAATGCACTTCCCATCACCAGTAAAGTGTGCAATGGTCGTCACTAACAGTGAGAGGCAGCTAACCTCCTCTGCACCCAAAGAAGTGATTCGTAGCAGTCCACCAAACACCTTAAAATCAACTGGGGAAAGTGCATCAACCCTAATATATCTCTGAGAGTACATGAGATGACTCTCTCTTGCAACACCTACTGGGACATCAAGGAACTAAGGAAAATCATCCCCTCTCCTGGATATCCCAATGATAAAATATATATCCTCCTGAGTGGGATGGTACCACGGATCAGGACCAACACAGAATGCATGTCGATGGACATATGATCGATGAATTAGTTTCACCAACAATCTGGAGTGCCCCTTCATGGATGTAGACTCCTCATAGTACTTAAGGAGGCCTACATTCCTCAAGAGGACATGGGTCGCTGCAGTAATAGAGCGAGGGTACAAATCCCTCTCCCTCTCCCTTGTCTCCCAATCCTTTACAACATTGTACAGTTCAACCCTCTGCTCTTTTTTTTGTTGTTGTTCTCTCTACTGATGTCTCTAAATAATTAACATATGAAATACATCATCCTCATACATAAAACATACAAAAAATCAAGTAAATGAAAAATTTATTTATAAATATGGAAAAACAACTTCCCTCAAAAAATAAGTAAATTTCATCATTGGTGTGCCCAATAAATAGTCAAGCATCGTCTGCGATGCATATATTACTTGTGAGATCTATCGATGATGCTCCTTTTTAACATAACGCACCATATGAAATTTGTTATATTATTTTATGTGGTGCATTGTATAACCTTAGCGCACGGGTGCATGAAGGTTATCCGACGCACCACCTAAAATAATAAAAAACTTAAAATATTAAAGCACCATAAAACCATTTAAAAAAAAAAAAATTGGTGCATATCCATTTCCCGACATGCACCGGTGCTTTTTAGGAAAGTCAAGGTACCGCACCACTAATTTTTTTTTAAATCAATAATTACGGTACTTAGGAATTTATGCTCTAATTTTTTTATGGAGGTGCGTTGTGTAATCATTAATGCACTGGTGCATATGTTTACCAATGCACCACATAAAATAATATATCCGATTAGCATGTGTAAGCATTAATGACCTGGTGCGTTAATGTCAACTAGATGCACCTCCAGAAATTAGCTATATTATTTTATGCGGTGCGTCAGTAAACTTACACCCTGATGTGTTAATGTTTACAAACTCACATCCATAAAAAAAATTGGCATTGTTTTTCGGTGCACTCTGTAAATTTTCAGGGTGCACCATCTACGATGCAAGCCGAATGACTCAAACGCACCGCGCATAATTTTTATTTTATTTAAAACAATGAAAATTTAACTAAATTTTGAATTTTTATCCGTTAAAATTTTAAGTTTTAAAGAAACAATGTCATTACCTAGACATTTTCTCGTCGAGGAGGCATGGTTGCCACGTAGTCCAAAAAAAAAAATTTTCACATCGTTTGGAAAAATTTGAAAGCCACACACTTAGAAACAAATGAAGGGAAGGAAAGAAAGGGAAGCACCGATGGCAAATCATTTCAAAGAGGCAAACATTACACCGGTGCTTAAAAACTCTATAGCACTGAAAATGGTAAAAATGAATTTTTACCGTTTTTTTTTATTTAATCTTGTTACGGTGCACTCGATTGCTATATGCATCAGTGCGTTCGTATTTATCTAGCACACGGGAGTATATATTTTTTAAAACAACCCTGCCATGGTGCACTATTTTTTAGAGCAACTTGGAGCACTGGTGCGTCCGTACTTAAGGTGTGCACCGCAATATAATTTTTTTAAATAACCCTACCACGGTGCACCATTTGTTAAAGCATCGGTGTGTCAGTATTTAGATAGTGCACCAAGGTATATTTTTTGAAATAACCCTACCACAATGCGCCATTTTTTTAGAGCACTGGTGCGTTAGTATTTAAGGAACACACCAAAGTATATATTTTTTTGAAATAGCCCTCCCATGGTGTGCCATGTGTTAGAGCACCGATGCGTCAGTATTTAAGGAGAGCATCGTAGTATTCTTTTTTTTAAAATAACCCTACCATGGTGCACCATGTGTTATAGAATAGGTGCGTCAGTATTATAAATGCATCGATCCGCTCGGTATTTATAAAAGCACCGTGAGAAAAATTCTGCTAAAACCTCTGGTCGCTAGCCTCCACTAGTTTATTTCACTATAAATAGATTTTTGGGCTATTTTTATAGGGGATTCCACAAAAACCTTCACTAGAGGGTCTTTTCCTTGTAGTTTCAGTTGGATCACAAGCTTAGAATGATCTAGGAAGGTTACTCTCCTTCCTCCTCTGACAACAGTAGAAGTTTCCCCCTTCCCACTGAGCTTAGGTCTCCCATGAGTTTATCAGGTACCTTCCCAACTAGATTTCCTCTACACAAGGGATCCCCTTCTCTTATATGCAGTACCTCGGTGACCTCCCCTTACCAATGTCAGTTTTTGTCTAATAAGTACCAAGCTACAGTCCCCTATTGCTTCAATCTGGATCTGGGTCTTCTCTGTTTCGGGGTGATCATCAATATTTTGGACGAGCTTCCTATATTCTTCAAGGAAGACTCTCCAATTTCTTCTCTTCTTTGATCTGCACCAATGATCGCCTACAATCATTATGCCATCAACCTATGAGCTTGTCACTCACTTACTCTTCTCCATATTGTTTTTCTCTCTTCACTACGTGCTCTGTTTATTGCATATATATGTGTCTATTGGTTTGTCTCTAATACCACTCTTGGTGACCAACTATTTTTTCACACACCCGACCCCTAAGTACCCTTTTTAGGGATGGGGTATAAATTTTTCTCTTTCCTCAAATCATCTCAAACCCAGGTAACTAGGATTACATCGTCTTCGATTAGACGAGGGTTTTCAACGGCTATAAATTTGTCCAGATTCGAGTTATGGATCGAAATTATGGTATTTTATAGTTCTTTAGGCCTTCATTGACTAGATTCACTCACCACCATGTGGCATCCACGTGGTTCCCTGTCACTCGGCACACCACATCATCATAGCATACAAAGACTCACCCAACCAGAGGTTGATGTTTGTCTAGCTCTTATAGGCCTGCTAAATTAATTAATCATTATTAGGATAAAATCCCACTCTTTATTAATCATTTAAGTAATCCCTATTAGGGACATTTAATCTTCATTAATTCCTTAACCCTGTAATTAATTATTATTTTTATTTTTCCTAAATCATCGGCCGAGTAAAACCAAGGATTACTTCCCTTCACCTTGGGAGTCCCACAATTCGAGGTGGATTAGTGTTAATTATTATATTAACTCATAATGAATCCCATCACATTAACTCATAACCCAAACATGTCACTAAATAGTTTTAATTAATTATATTATAATATAATCATAATGAATTACATCATAATATAATTAATTATCATTTATTACACTTAGGGTTATTAAAATCAACTAATGTACTAAATCTCCAGACTTCAGCAAACTTACTCTCCACACTCTTGTGGACATACCGAGAACTCCCAAGCATCGAAATTCCTAGGGGGGGTCCCACTTATATTATGATATGATGAAAATATAACTAATTATATTATATTGTAATGTAATTAATCACATTAAACATTTATTATAACAATTACATTAAATACAATATAATGTAATTAATTACATTTATTATTCATACAAACTTTGGAAATAGGGAAAGGTAAGTCCGGGCCTTAGACCATTTTAGTTCTTACATTATATCACCCCAAACATCCCGATATGCAAATATTATAATATATTTTTATTATAATATATTATATTATAGTGCACCCTCTTGGAAATTGCACCTAGGTTTATTAAATCCCCAATATTATATTTAATATTGGAATGAGGGAAAAATCTGTGTCAACTCCTTCTTCTCTTCAACACACTCTCCATTCTCAAACCTCCCAGAGTCCCGAAGTCCCGTAGGGGTCACACTTGCATTAAGTCGTGGTATTATATAAGATTATAATACAATAAGTCTCATTAAATGTTTATCATATTCAATTACCTTAATTCAATTACGTTGAACATAATATAATGCAATTAATATTTAAATTTTTATGCAACCACATGAAAGGAAAAGGTATGTTCGGGCCTTTGGCCATTTTAGCTCGTGTGTTACATTGCTCCAAGCATCCCAGAGTCTCGAAGTCTCGAAGTGGTCCCACATGCATACATTACATGTTAAATAATAATTTAATGGAAAAGGATTTTTTCCTCGTCCATGTGTTCATTATAATATATCAATTTTATAATAAACCCCATCAATATTTGTGCTGAGGTTTCATAAATTCTCAATATATATATATATATATATATATATATATATTAACAACAATTTCACATGTGTATCACTCCCAATGTCCCGAATAATTTTGAAATTATTAAGAGGTTGATCATGGGTGGATTAATCCCATTTAATATGTAATCCTCTAGCCTTTGGGTCATTCTCTAGTTCACTCTCCACTTCAAACTTCCGGAGTCTGAACCCTCAAAGCTTCGAAGCATGCTAATAAATTATCATAAGCTAATAATCATGGGTTTATTAAAATACACACACACTACCATATCCTTGCATGAAGTCAATATTTGGTAAGGTTTAAATAAAGTTTGTTTAATTAAAATAGAAATTAGTTTCCTTATTCCAGACTTTTTAAAATAATAAAATAAAATAGGGAAAATTTCTCCATTTAAAATATGGTTTATAATTTCCCTTCCTCACATGTAAAGGACTAAACTTTCTCCTTCTTAGAGAGCTTTACTTTCCTTACCTAGATTTAAGGAAATTGGTCTTAAGACAAGGAATTTCATCCATAGTAAATTCAGTATTTCTACCATAATTTACTACCCACCAAAATTAAGGGAATCCCTCCCAAATTTGTAGGAAATTTAACACAAATTTAGCATAATTGTTTATTAATGCTCAAAATTAGCATAAACACTTCTTAAAGTCCAAATAAGGTTTTTGGAGTTTTTTAATTTTAACAAATTTAGGAAATTCCTCATTTATCATGAATTTTAATGTCTAATAACATTTGGACTATTTCCTTAAAGACTAAATACAATTCCAAAGTCTGTTACTTACTAAGTATTCTAATACAGAACTCCAAAACATCTTTAAATCGTAATTAGTCTTGGGCAGAAGGTCTGTCTCTTTCTTTTTAAATTTTTGTAGAGGTTTTAGTTGTTTTGTTTGTTCTTATTAGAAACAGAAGATGGGTTGTGAATGTCGATCATCCTTAACAATTACACCAATAATTCTTATTTTAACACATAGATAGTCAAGAAATAAGGAAGTAAATCAAATGAGATTCAACTAAAACATTCTCTTCCTTTTACCTAAGTTTCTCAAGCACTTTTGTCAAAATTAAACTTATAGAGCTCTAAAACATAGTATAGAATTTTCTCTGATCTTAACACTACAGGGATTTAGAAAAATATACTTATCTAGAAACAAGATAGTGTTGCAATTGTTGAAAGGGGTTCCCTTTTCCACCCAACCATAGGCACAACAACTCCTAGAAGAATTTACCACTAGCCACCCCCTAGCTAGATCATGATGCCCTGAGAGAGGTTCTTCCTTTTGTTCAGCAACATCCATGGATGAAGGTCAGTCTCCTCCTCCCACAACAATTCTGGTAGATTAGTTTTCTATCCACCAAGCAAGGGAGGTTGTTGTGATTTTTCACTCAATCACTCCATATTTCTGCAGCTTCATTTATCAGCTTGACTAGAAAAACACTGCCCAACAATTCTTGTACCCATAAACAAATTTTTTCTCGGTTCTCTTCATAACCAAAGAGTGCACATGCTATCCCTCTTCAGAAATGGTAACTAGAACCATTCCCCTTGCCTCCTCTCCTCTACCCACGATTTTCCTTCCTTTTCTTTCCTTCCTTAGCAATATTTTGTGGGTCCATTACCCAAATTTGTGGGTCAGATTAAGAAGTTTCTAGATGGGTACATTGCCCATCTCCTCATTGACTCTTGAGGGATACTTCCTAACTACCATCTTGATTGGTAATTAAATTATCTGGGTCAAATCAATGTTTTGGGTCTTAACAATTTAAATCCAACAGAGTGTTGGTTTGGTAGGGGTCATCTCAACCATTACTGGTTCCCCTCACCGTTTATCTCATGCATCATGATCTATATTGGCAACCCCTTCAGTCGTTATGCAATAACTTCCATTTTATTTAGTAACATAAATATATACATTACCTTCTATAACAAAAGGTTCATCAATTCCAACATCCACACATAATGATTCTACCCATAGTCTTTTAGCAGGCTATAGTTATATTTAAAAGTTGGGGGAAACATGGGTATTACATGTTTTGTCTGTCCTATTTTCCTTCTATGTTCCTCCTCACTCATCTGGTGGTGTTTTTTCACCTTTTTCCTCTTCTTCCCCCAATCTCTTAGGATTCTCGTGGCTTCCTATAGACACAACCTGTTGTCTGGGGTCTGAATTCTTGAAGGGGAAAATATGTGGTGTCTTGTTTTCAGGTTATTTAGTTGACCCATCATCTCCTCAATAGGTTAGGGCTAGCAACAATATTAACTGCGTCAACCACAAGTCTATTCCTTCATAAAATTTCATGTGGCTCTATGCAAGCTCAAGTATGTGGGCAAGTGGCGTATTCAATTTGCAGGTGTAGGATGAAGTGTTAAGCAAGCTTCTTTCTTTTCTCATTGAATATTCTCCATTCCACCTCATATATCCCACTTCATCAATTCCCACTTGTGATATCGTGACCATTACTCTCAAGGTTTTTCCCTCTCAGTCAGATGTATGGTGTTTTTCATTAATCACAACATAATTACAAGCTTCATAATCATGTTATATGAAGTCTTGTCATATTTATAGTTATGGGGGGAAATAGGGTGTTACACTCTCTCCCTCATAAGTCTCTTTGATATTATTTTGTGTCTATACGACACACAGTCTCTCCATCCAATGTATTATGCTCTCTCTCTCTCTCTCTCT
>JASDQU010751909.1:18573-37700 GCA_032191745.1 Picea mariana
CACTTGATAGACTTATTAAATACCTTATTAGTTATGGATAGGGCATCTAGCTTACAAGTGCATATAATTATCAACCAGGGTTTGTACGCTTGTGAGGCATTGTGAAAAATGCATGAAGTTATTAAGAATTTATTCAAAAGATGAGCATTATAATGTTGTTCTAACCTAACTAGAAATTTAATTCTATCTACAAAAAGTAGAGCATTAGCATATATAAATAAAAAATCATAACAATTGAAAAACAATTATAAACTATATCTTTGAAAACTAGGAACACGCAAGTATGTTCAATATTCTACAAAAACACACCATAAACTATTTAGTAGCAAATATAGTTGTAAGGGGTCAATACTTTTGGATAGGAATGAAGAAAGAGGTGGTTGATTATATAGAAAGATGTCTAGAATGTTAAAATGTAAAGGATGATCATAGACATCTAGATGGATTTCTATATCCATTGTCCATTCCTAAATGAAAGTGGGAAATTATTACCATTGATTTATTACTAAACTTCCCAGGATTGTAAGGCAGGAGGATTCCATCATGGTAGTGGTGGATAAATTAACTAAGGTTGCCCATTTTATTCTGTTAAAGATAACTCACAAGGAAACCATCATTGCAGATATTTACATGAAGGAAATTTCCAGGCTACATGGTTTTTGATAGAGATCCCAATTTCACATCAAATTTCTGGAAAGGATTATTTAAAGGATTTGGGAAAAAATAAATTTCAGTACAACATATCACCTATATTCAGATGGGAAAAATGAGAGGATCAATCAAGTGATTGAGGATATTCTAATAATGTATGTGATGGATAAGCCATTCAAATGGAAAGAGTATCATTTGGTTGAATTTTCTTATAATAATGGGTGTCATACATCTTTGAAGATGAGCCCATCTAAAGCATTATAGAGAAGGCGGTGTAATACACCTATGAGTTTGGACAACCTAGCTGATAGAGCCATCATTGGGGAAAAAATGCTCAAGGAAATGGAAGAATAGATGGTTAAAATAAATCATAATTTAAATTTTGCACAATATAGGAAAAAAGTTATGCGGATAAAGGTAAAAGACACATAGAATTTAGAGTGGAGAAGCATGTCTTCTTGAAAGTGAAAGATAAAAAGAGTTCATTGAAATTGGGAAGTTGCCCAAAATTGGAACCAATATATTGTGGACCATTTGAAAACCTAGAGAGGATTGGTCTTATTGAATACATACTTGCATTGCTTTCATCCATGTTCATTCATAATGTGTTTCATGTGTCTTTGTTTAAAAGGTATGTGCATGATCCAAACCATGTAATTGATTGGATTGTGATCCAAGTGGAGCGTGAGGAAAACTTTCAATTCCATTCAGTGTGCATATTGGACAGGAAGGTCAAAGTGCTCAATAATTGATCCATCGGCCTGGTAAAGGTCCAATGGACCTACTATGATCCTAAAGATGATACATGGGATCATGAGTATGTCATGCAAGAAGAGTACCCACAACTTTTTAAATAATTTTGATTATACATTTGTATATAATTCACTGAGGACAATGCATAAATAAGGGGGAGGTTAATCACGAGGTACCACTTACTGAACCTATGACATAGCAAGTGAGTTCATGTTACATTAAACAATACCCCTAATTTCACTAGATATTGAAAAGTATCTCCCAAATTCCTTTATTTTTTATCCCCCCTCTCATTACATATTTCCAATAAAATAACCCTACTTTTACTAGATATCCCCTATTTTTACCAAACACCCTTTTTTATACCCTCCAATACCTATAAACCCCCTCATACCCCACACCCCCCCAATACCTCCAATATATGACCCTATTTTTCACAATTTTAAAACCCCCTTTATGAATGAACATGATAAGATATTGGTCAACATGTTGAATCCCCTGTGAGGGGAATGTAATACCTCCATCTTGTAAATGTGTGTGTGTACATATGTTTATAGGTTGGTGAGCTAGAATGTTTTGGGATAGAGTGTCTGTGTGATATTAGGATGAAGAGCCTATATGTTGGAAGGTTGGTCAACCTAGAATTGTAAATTATAATCACACTCTGGTATATTAATTAAATACATCATGGTCCCATACCAAGTCAAACAAAGAGTATGGGGGGTTAGGAATCCATGAGATGGAAAGGGGGATGAGGGCTTAAGGAAAGGGGATAAGCCAAGAAAGATAAGCCAAGGAATATATTATTATATTCCTAAGTCCTAATTCATTATTCATATGATTTTATCATAAGTTCTCAAGTGGGGGGATGAGTTCCTAACTGGTGGGGGAAGAAGTTCTTTAGTTGCCACTTGTCAAAAAGGGAACATGCATATATAAACTTTGGACTTAGTGGAAAAGTGGGGGGATTCTTAGTCATTCTTTTCATTCTTTCTCTACAATATTGGGTGTGAGCTAGTGAGCCACTGAGACAATGTTACAGTGTGAAACCCTATGAATCCTAGGCAGATTTAGGTGAACAATTATCCTTGGGTTTCTTTGGGTAAGGATTGAGCTCTGGAGGGAGAATTGTTTGGGATAGTTTTCTCTTAGTGTGAGGCCTGGAGTCTCCCTAAAGACTCCGTTAAAGAAGATAGAGTTCTTGGAGCTAAAAATATTTCAAAATTCCTGACCGGCCTATGCTAGAACCCTGGAAGGGAAGTGGGACAACCTAAGGGACTATAGGACAAAGAAGTGGGTACACTTCTTTTGGTTGTGAGAGATGATGGAGAATGAGAGGTTTTAGGTTTAAATTGTTGTTAGAGCTTGATACCTTGGCCTAGCCTTTGTTTGTGCTAACTGTGAGACCTTTGTTGGATTAGGTATCCTTTTCCCTAGTGGATTCATAGCCCCAGCTTAAGGGTGACCTAGTATTGAGAGAGATAGAATAGCAGTGTCTATGGCTAGGTGGAATGCCTGAGGTTTGTAGCCAATTGGTGTTTTTATATAAAGATAAGTGTTTTGTTATGTGCTTATATGTTGTTTATTATGTGTAATTATGTCCTTGATTTTTATTGTGGTGCACATTTATATTTTGAAATGTTATTATGTGTTATGCATAAGTTATACATTGAATTGTATGATGTTAGAGCTTATTATTACATATGGTCATTAGATCCATGTTAGAAATAATTATTCATGGTATCAAAGTATTAATGAGTGAGGTAAAATAATTTTAAAATTTTAGTATACACAGAGGTTGAATTTTCATGACATATGCCCAAAAGTGAGTATGGGGTGTGTTACACATCACATGGTTACACATAAGAATTTGTTTACCTCCATTAATTCATGCAATACATAGCATATTTTTTTGAGAAACTATTCAACTTTGGTTTTTCATGGGCAGGGTTACATTGACATGGTAAATGGCATGATCAACAATATTCCTAATATTCCTAATATTTCAACTAATTTTCTCTCAATTTATCATATTGTAAATTCTAGTTCAGGGAAGACAATCTTGTGTACTCCTGATTCTATTTTTATTTGTGAAATTGAGAACTCCTAGAAAAAATTTTCCATAGGGAAAGTGGATCATCATGCACTCTTGTACTCATTTTTCTCATTTTGTGTTGGATTCCCCTACCAATTTATTACTTGCTCACTCAAATGAGTTAAGTAAATTAAGGGATGATCAATTTGGTCACTTAAAGTATCACTATCTCCAACAACTAAGTAAGCATAATATGGTCATTGATCTTCCAATTATCTCCCTTTTTTATGGTGTTTTCACTAGGTGTGTTCTTGGCAAGCATTCTCAAGATACTTTTGATAAAGGAAAATCTTGGAGAGCTTATGAAGGTATTCAACTTGTTCACAATGTTATTGTATGCCCTTTTTCTACCTTGTCTTTTCAAAGAGCCTATTATTTGCTTATATTCATCGATGAATACTCCATATGCTCTTAGATCTATTTTTTAAAGAACAAAAGTTATGCTTTTGCACTTTTCTTATGTTGAAGTCCTTAGTTGAAAATCAATATGGAAAGTGTAGCAATTTTTGTGGAAAAATAATGAGGTGAATACATCAACCATAGATTTTAAGACTATTGTTCCAATGAAGATATTCAATTGCAACATATTGTACCCTACTGACCATAAGAAAATGGTGTTGCTGAAAGGAATAATTGTACCTTGAAGGAGATGGAAAATTGCATGATCCGTTCTAGATTCCTTACCCCGTAGTTTTCGGTTGAAGCCATCAATTGTGCCAACTATGCTCAAAATCATACAGCTCACAAAGTTTTCCAAGGGGTGACCCCAGAAGAACCGTGGAGTAGATGAAACAAATTTGAACAATCTTTAAGTTTCAAAGAAGTTTTCGATGATGTAGTTCCCTTACTATGATCATTGAATCACTAACCATTATGACTTTGCAAACTCATTTTTGTATGAGGATGGTTAAACCTTAAAACATAACTAGAGCCTCCACCTCATTGTTTATAACAATAACTAAGCCCCATACATATTCTAATTATTTGTTTCCTTCAAAATCATAACAAATTCAACACCTACTACCTATAAAAACAAACCAAATTATTATAAAACCATTAATATACAAGTTTATTCAATTTAATTTATCAATTCCTTGAAAGCATTATTACTATTATTATCTTTTGAACACTACCCGCTAAAAATAAAGTGTATATGATCAATAACTTTGCATATTTCCTCCATAATTGAGGTAGTTATTGTCATTGCTAAAATTAAAGCATTAACGTATTAAACAAAATATTAATTTTCACAAACTCTTTCTAATGTATATAATAATTGCTACTTTGCTATTACATTGGCATATTTTTATCTTTAAGTTGGATTATGTTTCAAAACAAATTTAAAATGAACCAACTCTTACGCATTGAGTGGATCTTATAATTTTAATTGGTTTTTTACAATAAGTGTAGTTTAAACATGTTATGATTTGGAGTTTTTCTTATTATTTTTGCTCAAAATCTGATTAAAATTTTAGAAAAATTGCTAGAACCCCATATATCAGTTTTGTCACAGACCACTCTAACTAAATACTCTAAGTCAATATAACTTTGTTACCATATTAAAATTTATAGAGAAAAACATCAAACATGAAAAGCATTCACATAATAAACACCAATGTTACCGTAGAAACCCTTTACTAAGAAAACCAACTTCAAAAAGATATATTTATTACCTTGGCTAATTCGTCCAAGTCAATTGATTTGGGGCATTTACAATGGAGAACACCTAGCCTTTAAATATGCTTCATCACATTAAATACCATGGGTCATAAATTACATATGGCTCCATTCATAGTGTTCAAACCTAGAAATGTGTTAAAATTTAGTATGCAAAATTTTAGATGAATCAATTGCTACTAAGAATATGAAATAAAAACATTAACAAAAGATTTTGTAATAAGTTTTGATGGAATTTTTTTTATTAAAATCCCTAAAGAGAGAAACATCAAACGCAAGAAGCATTCACATAACAAACGCCAATATTTTACCCTTGAAACACTTCATCGAGAAAACCAACCTCAAATATATCTTTATTAACTTAGTCACTCTGTCCATGACYAATTTAGGTCATTTATAATGGAGAACAAGAAAACCTTTAAATAGGAMTCATCACATCAAATACAATGGGCCACCCAACTCCATGGCYCTATAAATTACCTACGATAAACCCATCATTGACCAAAYCAATGTTAACCTAACATTCCCCCCTTTAAACTTGACTTGGGACACACCTTCTCTCTTCAAAGTTTATTAAATCRGTATATGGGATTACAACATGACCTTCCTTAATTATATGACCTAAGTCTATATCTATGACAAAATCAAGGGTATGCATGCCTAAATTTGTCTTACAACCATATGCCCATTTACATGTGATTAAATGGAAAACCCACAAAATGTTTATCACTATATACCCACACATATGATGTTATGAAACATCAAGTTGTTTCAATTATTGAGTCACTCATGCTCCAAATACAATTAGATGTACCAAATATTTCTTCATCCTCTCTCTATATGATTTTTCATTGTGCCATTCATCGTTTTCTCTCAACATGGATTATAAGTTCATGGAAACAAGAATGAATTGTTAGTGAAACAATTTCCTTCTCTAGTCCAAAACCATCTTCAGTCACCAAAATGGCACCCATGCAAACACCACATGGATGCTCAAAACAATATGTCTTCAAGTGCCACTTCATATGGCTCCAAGAATCTTAAAATGAATCTTCCTTCACATATACCATTCTAAAATGGATCTTCAATAAATCACATAATACCATAACTTTGAATTTATCGGCGCTTAATGAAAATTAAAGACATCTATTTATTCACCAGATGACATTGACCCTTACTAGACTTATCTCATCCATCATCTTCAACAAAATTATTTTCTCTGCAAGTCAAAATGGGATTAAAAAGAACATGGAATGACCCCGATAGGTTCAACAATCCTTACATATCAGCACACTACAACAATTTGCAAAGTACAACTTACAGTAAAGGCTAACATGTAAGGCATAATAAAATCACTTCACAACAATTGACACGTGATCTTTCATGTCTCTAGCAACTCTAATATGATTTTTAATTCAATGGATTCACATACCACAATTAATTCATGATAACCCCAAGGAAAAGTCTAGAAATTTGAACATCCTCGCCAAAATCTCTTTGTAATTTTTGCAATAAGCATTTAATTATTTTTGGCAAAGTTGAGAAAATGTTCAAAATCTCCTTGGAAGTTGAAATGAACCATTACGATAGTTGGCCTTCCAAGGAATCTAATTAAAAATGGAGGTTGTTATGAATAAAAACATTGAATGGAATAGAGAGGAGGAAATGAAGAAGGAAACTAACAAAGATGAGAGCTCAAGAAAGTAGTTTGCTTGATGATCAAAAGAGAAGAAAACATTGATTCTGTCCCACGATGAGTGAAGATTGTTGTTGAGCCATGTCCATCTGCAAATTTCCTTCCAGTGAGTAACAATACACTAAATCTATGTATAGATTACCCTTTTGTAATCAATTTCCCACTTAATAAAATTCCCAATCAACCTTGTTTTCTTCCCATTTGGGTTTCCAGGGAAAATATGGTGTCCATTATGCCTGAATGTTTGATATTTCTTTGTTTTTTGTGAAAAAAAATCAGTGCGTGAGTTAATGGAAGTTATTCTATTTATTTAAATTGTCGCCTCTAGTTGAAACCAATGGTTTAATGGTGAATTATCATTGTGGTTCTAATTGGTTCACTCATAATTTCCCTCTCCATTCATACCATTGACATTGTTTCTCAGTGATGTCTTTATTGTTGGGCGAACTTAGAAGGTGCATTATTATTTGTGTAATAGAATTGCAGAGATAGAGTAAGCACAATTGGAGTGGATTGGTTCATATTTGGCATTGTTTTTGGCTCTAAAATCCATCCAATTAATCCCATAAGCCAAATATGGAATATGGATCATTCATGATCATTGAAGAATATCAAACARAGAAGCATGATCTTAATGAAATTGTAATTGAMCAAAATTTGAATTCTAATTTTTTGCAAAGATATGTYTTAATSAAAYAGACAGGCTATAGGCCTACCTTTTATGGATCATAAKGTATCAAAGTAGRTTCATYAGATACCTTGAATAATTTACCATGTGCAAKRCCTTKAAGAGGTCAAAGCTAGAAGAGTTGAGAGAATTCAATAGGAAGATCCAAGAGGAAAGTCAATGTTGGAGGAAGAAAGCRGATGAGATGGAAAAAGAACTTGCTAAGTATCRTGACTCCTTTACCACTATGAGGGATGAATTAGACATGAGCATATTGAAGCTCTTGTAATTGGGGGAGAAATTYACTTATCTAGATAATTGGCAAGAGGAAAGGGTCATCGAAGTGATTACCTAGTTATACCRGGATTTGGTAGGAAAGGAAGAGACATTGAAGAAACTAYAAGCAGTTGTCAAAAGACAAAGAAATCCCCTTCCATTGCTACTATAGAATTTAGCACCATGATGGAGTCAATAATGGTAAACYCACCTTCCAAAACCCTTCCTTAAGAGACTTCAATTATTTTGAAAAGCACACTAGAGGCATTGGTTCCAATATCATGAGGCAAATGGGCTATGATGGCCAAGGGCTAGGAAAGAGAGGCCAAGGGATTCATATCCCCATTATATCTTAACAAAGTCCCAAGCATGAAGGCATAGGATGTAGTGGGCAAGAAGACAACACAATTTTATCTCCAACCACCTTCATCAAGGTAAGAAGAACCAGAAAAGAAGGCATTCCCATGGAGGAAAAGGAATTTGGAAAAGAAGGGTGCAATGAGCCACTCAAATATGCTTATAGAGGCTTGGAAGAGGGAAACAAAGAGATGATTCCACCATCCATATACACTCCAACTCTTGGGAGACCAAGCAACCAAACCAACAAGCATCATCCCAAACTAAAAAGGTATGACATCATATCTTTGGTTTGTTTATAATCCAAGAAAAGGAGTCACAAGGAAATAAATTGTTAGCACTCTAGAAGGCCAAGCAGTCCTTGCATGAACTATTCCTAGTATTGTAGACCGACAAGACATTGAGAGGCCAAATGTTGGAGGATTCCCCTGAAACTCCATCCCAAGAACCAAACAGCCAAGAAGAAATCTTGGAGAGTCAAGGTGAAGGGGAAAGAGGAGCTACTTGCACTAACATCCCATTAAAAATGAAGGTTGTGATGAAAAAAAGAATTGAATGAATAGAGAGGAGGAAATGAAGAAGGGGAGTAACAAAGATGAAAGCTCAAGTAAACAATATACTTGATGGTTGAAGAAGAAGAAAACATTGAGTCTATCCCATGGTGAGTGAAGATTGTTGTTGAGCCATGGGCATCTGCAAATTTCCTACCAATGAATAACAATACACTAAATATGTGTATAGATCACCCTTTTGTAATCAATTTCTTGCTTAATAAAATCCCCATTCAACATGGTTTTCTTCCCATTTGGGTTTCCAGGGAAAATATGTTGTCCATTGTGCCTTGAATATTTTACATTTATCTATTTTTGTGCAAAAAAACATGTGTATGAGTTAGTAGAAGATCTTATCTTTAATTGAATTGTTGTCTCTAGTTGAATCAATGGTTTAATGGTGAATTCCCTTTGCAGATCTAATTGTTTCACACATAATTTCTCTCTCCATTCATACTGTTGTCTTTTTTGTTTGGTGATGTCTTTATTATTGGGCAAATTCATAAGGTGCATTATTATTTGTGTAACAAAATTACAGAGACAAAGTGATCAAAACAAAAATGGATTGGTTCATATTTGGCATTGATGTTGGCACTAAATGTTAGAAAAGCGGGTGTGCTCATTTAACCATAGACAATATAGAAATATTGTCACCCAACCATAGGCACAAAGGCCACCCTCTAGCACCTTAACCTTGACAAAGAAAATAATTTTGGTAAAAAATCAATAGCCAACCAAGGCTAGCACACCAAGCAAAGATAACCAAATACCAAGTAGAAATTCCAAGCCAGAAAACTGAAAATACAAGTTGCAGTAGCTGCAGCTGCAACTCCTCTCTAAACTTGCACACAAATTTTTTTTTGTAGTTGCGAGTGAGTGAGTCCCAAATGGGCTCTAGCGCCCTGTATTTATACTTCTCCTTCTTAGTTGTCTGGGCCAACTTCTCTTCGTGGGGGATAAAAACTAAATATTAATTATTCTCTTTAGTTGACTTGTCTTCTAGGGTTATTGTCCAAGGCTTTAGGGTTTCTCTTGCTTCCCAGAATATTCTAGTCTTGTCAAAGGTTACAAGTGGAGTTTAATACCTCTCACAACTACCATAATATCAACACTCCCTCCTAGCTATGGAGGTATAAAATACAATGGTCTTGAGCACAAACAAACCATTCAACCGGTAGCATCAACATAGTCACACATGATATCTCATGATCAAATCACGAGCAACATCATCACTATCCAACTGGATAGTCTCCATGGAAATTAGAACAATTCCATCCAATAGAACACTACTTTGTCTATTCATAGTAGTATACAACTACTATCTAGTGGTACACAACCACTCTCAGTAGCACACTACTACTAACCAGTAACCCATAATCACTATCAATGGATCACATCCACCACATTAGCATACAACTATTGTCCAGAGACATACAACCTCTACAACAATCATATCATCTGATATCAATCTGCATAAATAATATCATGATACAAACTGAGTCATCTGGGCCATTCTTCCACTCACATCTGTAAGATCTGGAAGAGCATCTGCCCTCAGAAAATAAAACATCAGCCATGGGCTATCTAGACTATTCTTCCCAAGCATAGAATAATAATTGTCCCTGATTTTTTAGCCTAGACCAATCACCTAACTGGGCCATTCCTCCAGAACTAATCATAGTGAAAACTAGAGAGAATGAGTCTGCCCTAGGGAATGCATGTCCCTGATTGTTGAACCTGGACCATTCACCTAACTGGGCCATTCCTTCGGCACTAATCATAGTGAAACCTGGAGAGAATGAGTCTTCCCTAGGGAAATATTGTCTGGACCATTTACTAAGGAAATGATTGTCATGCACCAACCTCCAAAATAGACCATTCTTCAAAAATGCTCACAACTATGAACTTCGAAAGAATGATTTCCTGACAAGGCAAACCATTCTACTTGACCACTACTCGGAGTGACTTACAAGAAGAATGATTGTCCTAGACCATTCCCCCACAATGGCCACAAGGGGCATCAGTGTCTATGGTACATCAACAATCTATCGGACCATTTTCATTACGAAAATGACTGTCCGATATGGACCATTTTCTGAACTGGAAAATGCCTATCTGTTAGAAATCTCAAACCACTTTCCAAACTAGAAAGGAACTGCCCAACCTCGACCATTTTTCAAACTAGAAAATGATTGCCCATGAATTAATAATATGTATCAATGCTCCCTCCCAACCTGGGGAGCCATATCTTCCCTTTCCACTAAGGGAGTTATCTCCACGAGCCCCATCTTGTCCCGTAAGTACGTGAACTTTATCCTGGACAAAGGATTTATCATAATATCTCCCACCTGCTCATCTGCGGAGATATACTGGAGTTTCACTTCTCCTTCCTATACTTTATCACGAATAAAGTAGTATTTGATCTTAATATGTTTCGACCAGTCATGAAACACTGGGTGTTCTAATAGCCTCATACAACTTTGATTGTCACAGCATATTACAGTCGAATTTGGTACCTGATCAAATAATCCATAAATTAGCTTCCCCATCCATACTTTTTCGATACATGCATCACATGTTGTTATATATTATGCTCCTGCTATGCTGTGTGCAAAAAACTTTTGTTTCCTATTGACCCATGATATCATAGCAGAGACCAAACTGAAACACATCCTTGAAGTACTCCTTATGTCTTTTGCACTCCCTGCCCAATCTGAATTTGTGAATCCATGAAATTGTATATCATTGGATGAGGTGTATCTTAAACCATATTTTATTGTCCCACGAATATATCTCAGAACATGCTTTGCAACTATCCAACGCTCATGTCTAGGTTCCACTTGGAATTGGCTTAAGGTGTTTACAACAAAGAAAATATTTGGTTGAGTATTCACTAGATACATCAACGACCCAATCAAATGTCGGTATAAGGATGGGTCTACAGGATCAGAATCTGAGTCTCTTACTTTTATTATGTTTGTGGTCATAGGAGTGGCCATGGATTTGCAATCCATCATTCCAAATTTCTGAAGAATCTTCACTGCATACTTTCCTTGTCCAAGGAAGACTTCACCATGCTTCTACCATACTTCTAGTCCCAAGTAATAGTGCATGAGACCAAGATCTTTCATATCGAACTCATAAGGTAATTCCTTTTTACATTGGGTGATGAGAGACTCTACACCTGTCAAGAATAATTCATCGACATACAACAGTAGAATCACAGGTGCATTGTTTACAACCTTGTAGTAGAGATTTGGATATGCATGACTCTTAGAGAAACCAAGTACTACTAAGTAACTATCAATTCTGGCATACCAATCTGTTGGATCTTTCTTGAGTCCATACAAATATTTATTTAATCTGCAAACATGAGTGTCTCTAGAATGTACTTCAAAACCTTGAGGTTGTTCAATGTATACTTCTTATTCAATTGTTCCATTGAGAAAATTTGTCTTTACATCCATCTGATGTAGACTCCATCCCATGGAAGCAACAAGATACATAATGGCTCTAATAGAGGTATATATGGAAACATAAGAAAAGGTTTCATCATAATATTCTCCCTCCTTTTGGGAGAACCCTCTAGCTACGAACCTTGCCTTGTATTTTTCCATGCTTTTGTCTACTACATGTTTGATCTTATAGACCCATTTTGAAGTTACCACTGATTTTTCCTTGGGTCTAGGCATGATTTCCCATATGTCATTTTTCATGATAGACTGGTGTTCTTCTGTCATGGCTTCTTTCCGTTGTTTCTTCTGAGCTTCTTCTTCAAATGTGGTGGGTTCTTCATTTATAATCTTTGTCATACATGCTGCATAGTTGGAGAATATTTTGGGATTTTTGCTTTCTCTGAAGGTGCCACTTAGGGCTTTGAGTTTTTCTGCTTCTTGTAGAGTAGCTTCAAGCCAAGATGAACGTTTTCTAGTTTTGGGTACAATTAATGATTCAATAAGTTCACATGATTTCATTAGATGATCAAGTTGTTCTAGTTCTTCATTCTGACTTTCTAGAAGAAAGGTGTTGTAATATACCAAATATAAAATGTATGCAGAACTAAAATAAAATGCTAGTAATGGCAGAATAACAACAATATAACCAGAACATTCACCACAATAACACTAAAATGATATAAGAATGACAACAGAAATAGCACTTTGAATCTGAAAGCAATGTTCACGGGCCTCTTTGAGGGGGAAACCTCCAGTTGAGAAGAGCTCTATTACAATAATATCCAAGCTAGGGTTCTCATACCCTCGTCTCCTATTTATACTAAAACTAAGCATCTAGAGGAAGATCCTTCTAGAAGCGAAAGCTTCTATTAGGTCTTCTTACATCCGCCTTATTCTATTTTATTGAAAGGCCTTACTAATATTGACCTTTATTGCATCCAAATATATTGTTCTACCTATGTGTGGGTTAGGACCCTAACATGTCCGCCCCCTTAAAAACAACCTTGTCCTCAAGGCTTGAGATGAGGAAATTGTTGCAGAATGGTAGTTGGTTCCCAAGTGGCGTCTGCTAGATTTGTATCTTTCCACTGTACTAGCACTTCCTTTATGGTTCTCTGACGTAGGCAATACTCACGATGGTCCAAAACTGCTTCTGGATGTAGCCAAATGGATCCTTCTTCAACTAAATCTAGAAGGTTGGTTTGAATTTGGCACTTAGCTCCAATCATCTTCTTTAAGCATGAAACATGAAAAATAGGATGTAGCTTCGAATTGCTGGGCAAAGCTAACTAATAGGCGACTTGTCCCACACGCTTGAGTACGGTATAAGGACCATAAAATTTGGGCACTAGCTTCTGACAATGCTCGACCTTGAGGGAAGTTTGCTTGTAAGGTTGCAGTGGAAGAAACACCTGATCCCCTTCTGCAAATTGACGTTCAGAGTGACCTTGATCTGCTTGTTGCTTCAAGCTATTTTGTGCCATGACCAAATTCTCTTTGAGGGTATGGAGAATAGCCTCTCGAGCTGTAAGTGTTAGGTTAATCGCCTGGACTTTCGAGGTACCCGGTAAGTATGAGAGAACTGAAGGTGGCTTCTGTCCATATACCGCTTCAAAAGGAGTCATGCGTGTATCTGTATGGTATGAAGTGTTGTACCACCATTCAGCTAGGGGTAACCATTGAGCCCACTGATTTTTCTTTTTCGAGGCAAAACACCTCAAATATGTTTCCAAACACTTGTTGACAACTTTTGTTTGGCCATTAGTTTGGGGATGATAAGATGTGTTGAGATGCAATTCGGTGCCTTGTATCTTGAACAGTTCTTGCCAAAAATTGCTTGTGAAAGTTGGGTCGTGATCAGAAACAATAGAGTACGGCATGCCATGAAGCTTGAAGACCTGATCCATGAAGATTTGAGCCACCGTGGATGTTGTAAATGGGTGTTGAAGGGCGCATAAATGAGCATACTTGGAAAGGTGATCAACAACCACCATGATGACGGATTTGTTTCCCGATTTGGGTAAGCCGGTAATAAAATCCATAGAGATATCCTTCCAAATAGCAGGTGGAATTGGGAGTGGTTGTAGTGTGCCCGGTGATTTGAATGTTTCTCCCTTGTTGCATTGACACACATCACATTCAGCTACAAAATTATGAATGTCATGTTTCATACCATCCCACAAAAAGGAACGTTTTCCCCTCTCATAGGTTTTGGTGAACCCGGAGTGCCCTATTGTGGGTGTAGCATGAAGCTCATAAAGTATCGTGGATTTAAGCTTTGATTGTTTACTTAAAGAAAAACGACCTTTGTATCGAAGTTCCTCATGGAGCCAAGAGTACCCTGGGGAAGCTGGAGCCTTGGACTGCAATTGGTGGATCAACTGCAAACTTTTGGGATCTTGTAGCCATTCCTAGCGAATGGCTTGGAGCCAATCTGGTACAATGAATGAAAGAGAAAAAGGGGATCCTTTGTCTTCATATTTTTGGGAAAGTGCATCCGCAACCACATTGTCTTTGCCTTTCTTATAAATGATCTCATAATCATATCCAAAGATTTTAGTCACCCATTTTTGTTGTTTTGGGGAGGAAATGTGTTGTTCCAGAAAATACTTGAGGCTTTGATGGTCTATCTTAATTTGGAAACGTTTCCCCAATAGATAAGGACGCCACAGATCCATCGCATGAAGAATAGCCAACATTTCCTTTTCGTAGATGGATTTGCCTAGATTTCTTTCAGATAGTTGCTTGTTGGTAAAGGCCAAAGGTCGACCCTCTTGCATAAGGATAGCACCAATTCCTTTCCCCAAGGCATCACATTCCAACACAAAGGTCTTTGTGAAATTGGGAAGGGAGAGGATTGGAGTGGTGCACATGGCCATCTTCAAGGTCTTAAAAGCTTGAGCAGCGGTTGTAGTCCAATTGAAAGAGTTCTTTTTTAGGAGAGCAGTGAGAGGTGTTGCAATCTTCCCATAATTCTTAACAAACTTGCGATAATACCCTGTTAAGCCTATAAATCCATGCAAGCTCTTAAGAGTCTTTGAGTGAGTCCAGTCTTGCATAGCTTCAATCTTTTTAGGATCCACCCTAACGCCATCTTTGCCAACCAGATGACCCAAGTATTCTACTTCTGAGGTGCCAAAAGCACATTTAGACTATTTCAAGAAAAGTTGGTGCTGAGAGAGTAGATGGAGAACTCGATCCACATGAGCAAGATGGTATGTCCAGGTTTTTCTATAGACGAGGATATCATCAAAGAAAACTAAGACAAAATGGCAAAGAAAAGGACGGAAGACATGATTCATGAGGCTTTGGAAGGTGGAGGGGGCATTACACAAGACAAAGGGCATGACCAAAAACTCATAGTGGCCCTCATAAGTTCTAAAGGTAGTCTTGGGAATGTTGGCCTCTTTCATACGTATCTGGTGGTAGCCCGAACGAAGATCTAGTTTAGTGAAGAATTGGGCGCCACTCAATTCATCCAAGAGGTCATCAATGACAAGAATGGGGAATTTGTCTTTGATGGTAAGTTTGTTGAGGGCATGGAAGTTAGGACACATTCACCAAGAACCTTCTTTCTTCAGGACCATGACCACATGAGATGAGTAGGGGCTCGTACTAGGGCAGATAACACCTGCATTTAGGAGTTCCTGGACCATTTTCTCAATTTCATTTTTTTGGAAAAAGGGGTGACGATACAGATGGATATTGGGAGGGAGGCTTCTGAGTACAAGGGGAATGGAATGATCATGAACACCACGGGAAGGAGGGAGGCCTTGGGGAGTGGAAAAGACCAATTGATGTTTAGAAAGGATGACTTGGAGGTCTTGCGGTACCGAGGGTGTCTATGTTGCTTGTATGGCATGGAGTTGGGCTATAACACCAAAATGACCCTTTTTGAGCAGCTTTTCCATGCGATGGAAACTAATGATCTCAAGTGAACTGACGATGATGCCTTGGAACTTATATTGGTGGCCCTCTTGGTCAAATTGCATGGTTAAGTCTTTAAAATCCATGAGAATGGGACCCAAAGTCCTTAGCCAGTCTGCACCCAAAACAATGTCACAACCTCTCATGTCGATAGAAAACATATGGGATTTCAGGTGGTAGTCACCAATTTGGAGACGCACATTTTCACAACGCCCTCCAGATTTCATGGAACCACCATTGGAAATCATGATTTGGAAATTATTGACGACGTGGATGTAGAAATGAGTTTCTTGGGCAATGCGGCGATGAATAAAATTATGGGTGATGCCACTATCAACCAGAATGATGACCTTCGGATGCTTGATGTAACTAATTAGCTTGAGGGTTTGGGGAGTGGAGAATCCAGTGAGAGCATTGAGGGAAATGGACGGTTCTATTTCGGGAGGGTCTGAGGGAGGGGTTATGTCAGTGGATTCAGGTGACTTAGACACAGAGGGAGTTTCTTCATCTTCTTCCGAAATCTCCTCGGAGATGGCCATAAAAATCTTTTGTTCTTTACCCTTGTGGCCCGGGAAATATTTGTCATCAAAGTTATAACAAAGGCCTTTGAGTTGGCGTTCATCCATTTCATCCCTAGTTAATTTTTGGATCTTTAGTGGAGCAAAGGGAGTAGTGGGATTTACTGGTTTAGGGAGAGGGATAAAGGAGGGTTTGTGGTTTTGAGCAGATACAACCTGTTGTGCTTCTTTAGCTCTTTTGGTAGCCTCCACCCAACTCTCAGGCCGAGCCATGAGGACATGGGCCTGAATTTCATCATTGAGGCCGTTGATAAAACACTCTCGGAAAAGTCATCATACATGCCCTCTATTCTAAAAGCCAGGCGCTCAAAGGCAGTTATAAAGTCTTCCATTGTTCCTAATTGTTTCAGCTTTGTCAAAAGGCCCAAATGGTTGGTGTCGGTGTCAAAGCGTTCATAAATCTCTGCCACAAAGTGTGTCCAAGTAATATACCCTTGACGATAAGTTTTTCTCCATTGCCACCATTGCCAACGTTCTTGATCTAGATGGAGAACACCATACCGGAGTTTGGCCAAGTCATCTGTAATGTCGTATAAAGAGAAGTAATGTTCCATTTGGGTTACCTAACCAGTGGGGTTCGAGCCATCAAATTTGGTCACATCCACCCGCGGAAGGCGTAGGTCACGTTGAAAGTGATGGTTCTACAAGGTATGTGTTATAACCCTAATTTGCACCAGACATGCTTACCTGGCATCAGGCCATCTCAGATTCCTTCTTTGCCAAAACACTGTTGAAAAACTCTTATTAAAAACCCCTTTTATAAAGGCCCACACGCCCTGCTCCATTACTACACGCGTGTACACGCTAGCTGACCCAAGATAGCCCGCGTGTACCTACAAAAGCACAAAAAAATGAAAGTTGCTAATGGAACACACAGCTTTGGTTAAATTAAATAAACATTTCAGCCATGCATGGCCGATCATTCGACCAAATACCTAACTCCTTCTAACCTATAAAAGAGGGGGTAGGGATCCCATTTGAAAGGAGGAGAATCATAGTAAAGAAACTATACCTGATTGAGCATTCCCTTTGTCCCAACCTTTAGCCATCCTTGTGAAAAGAGAAGTATAGAGAAAAGCAGTTGGAAGACAGTGAAAGAGGAGCCCAGGACCAGGATTGAGGAGCAGTAGTCGACTTTATTATTGTAAGGTATCATTGTGAAGTTAATAAAAGAATTGTTTTTCCCGTCCCGCCATATGAGATTGTCATTATTGGAATATTGATTGTATGATAGATTAAATCTCTAACTCGTTAGTTCATAGATCAAATGCATGTGGAGTTCTTTGTTTGTCTTTAGTGAATGCAGGTCAGCATTGGGAGGAGAGTTGCAGTCAAAGAACGAACAAGCATGAAAAGGGATCGACATCAAACACGAAAAATAAGGTATGTCAACTTAATCTCTTGAGCCTTGTATTTACATATGAGTAATGGGGTTTAAGCATGGGATGATGGTAAAAAGTAAGAATCTCTAGGTCATTTCTGCATGCATGATAAAACCCTTAGTGCTAGTCCGTAGGAGGGATTTCCCACCCACAACAGTATGGGAATGAGAGGAATGGTCACCTTCAGTATGTGGAGGTGAGGAAGAGGAAGGGTTATCTGTAGGGATATGCAATTTGGTGCAGAGTGCTGAAAAGACTGATTCAAGCTAGGTGGTGAGGTCTTGTTTGATTTCCCCCATTGAGGACTGCATGGTTGTATTGATGGTGGCAACATTGGCACTGAGTTGTTTCACTTCCTATTGGGTGTCAATGAGACCATATTGCAAGGTGTTGAAGCGAGCTTCCAAGTCTTGGCTACGAGTATGGGCCATGAGGATGAGGAAACTGAAAAGGGGCGGGTTGGGTAAAACATTTTGGCCGAAAAAATGATATGGATGAATGTGATAAGGGTGAAGAGATGAATCCAATGGAATAGGTCTCAAATAATGGTGAAAAAATTTCCAGACTTTTTTTTTTTTTACAGAGTTATACTCTGGTCTAAAGAATACTGCAAAGAGGAATGCCCAAATGATTAATCATAAATAAATGTGTATTTACTTGGCAACCTGAACACAGTTGCGTGGTAATAGATCTTGTATGTTTTAATTTGTTTATGTTTCTGTCCCCCAAGGTTTAGGTATTCAAGGGTTCTACAGACAAGGGTTTTCCATGTGCTATAGCTCTCTGATATAAGTGTAGGGTCCAACAGTAGTACTTGGCCCAATATCTCAGAGCACTAACTAAGGAGGATAGACCGTACCCTTATCCGTACTACCCGACTACCCAGGTGTTGAGTGAAAAATGTGTCGCATAAATTCTCAACGATTTAATGTCAACCAGGAGCTTGTAAGCTTAGAGGCACAACACAATATGTGCGAGGATTGAAGTTGTTTATTCTAAACTACTAAAGCAAAGAACATAAAATAACATGAATGTACAAATGACAAATTTTACCTACTATAT
>JASDQU010751910.1:538-15195 GCA_032191745.1 Picea mariana
TGAAGGAAGAGTATCCTTAGCAGTCAAGCTTGATGTACCATTTTGCAGCACTCCTAATGAGAGTGCGTTGAAACAAACGCAACTGAATGGAGTCATCTCTCAAAGAGTTAGATGAGAACCATAAATGGAAGGTAGTCACATGATCACCTGGATATTCGTTAGGCTTAGATTCAAACTTTGGAATGTCTGAATTCAACTTGGTCGGCATCGGAGGCCAATGCGAATCATGACAGATGGGGTCATTTAATAACCTTGTCAATTCTTGCAAGTGCAGGGTTGCCAGAAATGCTAATTTGGGTTGTTGATTATAACCAGGGAAAAAGGATCCTGGCATTTGGCTGGCACCAGGTTGCCAGGAAAAGTTAGGTTGTTGGCCAGGGTTCTAGTCATAACCATGGTCATGACTAGCTTAAGGATTTTGCGCTTGTTGAGGCATCATCGACTGACTCCCGTAATAGGACATAAAAGGTTGGGCTTGCGTCACATTCCAAGGATTTTGGGAAGGGTTGCTCCATGTCGATCCGAAGGGCATAGGTGTTGAACCTTGCTTGGGGTTCCATTGGCTATGGAAGGGGTTTCCCTCGGTCGACATACCTAACAAGGGAACTTATCCCTGCCATGGATTCCAAGGTCCTTGTGAGGAAGGAATTCCTATGTTTTCCACCTATGCAGGAATAGTACCCTACATAGGATTTTGTTGTCCATAATCAGGGTTGCCCCCGGCCGAGACGAAAGCTGATGAGAATGCATTGTTACCAAACATGTCGAACAAAGAGAACAATGTCTAACCTACCAGCATGCTATAAGAAGGAATTCCTTTAATACATTCTCCAAATGAACTATAATTTACGTTCGGCCCGGTGGAGTGCTGGTGAGCACCTCCGAGCGAAGGGGGCAAAGGAGGTATATGACCCCCTTCATAAGGGAAAGCATTATAGGGAGATGAAGTGCCCCCCATGGATCCTTGTAGAGGAGCTTTGGAGCTCCCTGCCCCGAGACCTAAAGTCTGTAGAGTGGAGTAGGAAAGGACGGTGCTCATACTGAAGCCAAGCATCACATATGAGAACAGAGGGCATGTCGCACTCTGGGTGAATGGACCAATGATCACCACCATAGAAGGAATCATACCATAGCCCGAGGTAGAGGCAGTCAAGACCATAGTGGTCTGGACCGACGATGGCTGGTTAGGAGGTAGAACACCCCCTGTAGTAACAATGATAGAGGGAATATGAGTATTCCCTGAAGAAGTGGCAGTATTTGTTTCCATCGCTGCTTGTGACACTACCTAACGCTCATAAGGTTGAACCTGTACGATGATGGGTGCCAATAGATCATTGATTGGAGGGTTATACATACCAAAAGATTCTACTCCAAGGTAAAAAATGGTTGGTTCCTCTAGAATCAAATGTTCTCCTCTCAGAGATGAGTCGGACACATTTTCCTATAACTCGGTCACCTCAAAAGACCCTTGCTGGTCTAGTTTTTGCCTTGGTGGTGGTGGGGGTGGCTTGAGATCAACCGATCGCAAGCCCAAAATCCTTCGCAACCGGCAGAGCTCCTGATCCTCCACTGTGTGAGAAGATCAATGGCACACTAGGGCTTTCTATAATTGTTAAAAAACCAGCACACACTAGAAAATGATTCTATGAGATAAGACAAGATTACTAGATAGTTGGAAGAATAGTTACAACATCCAACACTAGAGAAACTTATCGGTGTAAGTGCAACTCGAATACAAAAGCACCCTCCGAGTATACTCTGCAAAGCATGGCCCGATGCCTTCCCTAGGTATCGTGGTATACCCCCGTAGTCACCTGTGTAAGTCACTAAGATAAAGGCAACTAGGTTGCCAATGTGCGAAAAGTCACCAGGCAGGTAAATGCGATAGTTGGGTGGACCACAATGAGCAGGGTATCAAGCCCGAAACCTATCAAGGGTATCAAAATCAAGTGTTTTGAAAGACGACTAAAGAAATGAAAGAATTTTTTTATTGTTTTATGCTTTGAAAAAAGAAATTTGAAAATGAATTATTTTATTTTCTTCTAAACAAAAAAAGGGAAAAATGACGACAAGTCAAGACCAAGAAATAAATTCAGGCCCAAACGTAGATCGCGGGGATTCACTGATAGTACCAAAAAGGCAGATCAAAGTAGACTCAAAAACTTGTCTAAAAAACCCTATCAAAGAAAACACAAGAAATATTTTGGTAAGCAAAAGCTATGTTGAAGTCAAACCTAGGCTACAGACTGTTATAATAAAGACCAGAACTAGATCAAGAAAACCCCTGAAAAGTGTGACTTCTGATAGGGAAGAGGATGATTGTCTCTTAAAAAAACAATTCTCAACACAAGCATGCTACTGACACTTCAGCAGCCAGCGTATGTACGCGTGTTGTCCAAAGGAAGGGCATGTATGCATGCGTGCAGGCCCACTACAGGTCGCGTACACCTCTGTAACTCCTCAAAAAAAATGAAAAACAACCATCCAACACAAGAAGGGAGTACTGGAATGGAATACCAGCATCCCTTAAAGACACATAAGCTTACAGAAACTTAGAAAATAGTAAATAATTTGATTCAAAGCACCCAAAAATAAATATCCCCAAAGACCCTAGAGGCATCCCCAATAAGGTTGCCAATTCTGCTATAGCGAGAAAACCCCTCTACAGACTACACCAAGGTTATAAAGTGTAGGTAGAGCTAGCCATATAAAGTCTCCTACTTTTAATCACTATCCCAACATTACCCCACAATCATACATAAAAGACAAGAAAGAGGGATCTGGTAGGCCTACCTTAAACTCTGTGTCTGGTGTTGATCCCTTTGTTCTTGGTTGTTTCCCGACTACAAATCTCCTCCCAAGGCTAACCTGTATTCATCAAAAGACAAACAAAAAACTACAAGCATGCATTCTTTATATGGATTAGTGGGTTAAACATCATAAACAAGAAATGTAAACAAATCATAAAGATTTAAGACATCATTTGGTAGGATGGAAAAAGTACTTCTTTATATTAATCTCACAAAAGTCACTTACAACATGAGACCGGAACTGCTCTCGAACTTGGTCCTGGGATCCTCTTCACGATGCACCAACTTCTTCCACATCTTCTTCTATTCTTCAGTTTTCTCTAGGGAAATGGAAAGGGATTGCAATTGGGGCAAAGGCGGAATGATAAAATGGGAAGAGTTTCTTTGCTCTTGTGCTTCTTTTGGAATGGGACCCAAACCCCTTCTTTTATAGGCCAAAGGGTATAGTAACGGTTGGGGTGACTAGCTATGGGCAGTCAAACGGTTAAGTAACGGCCCGAAAACCCGTATCCCTTTGCAATTTTCATTTTTCATGATATTTTGTGAGTGTATGTGGGTTGTAGTGGCTCAGCAAGCATGTGTACGTGGTCAGTAATGGTGCGGGGCGTGTACACCTTCAAAACAATGGTTTTTAGAAGAGTTGTTCAGTGATGGCTTGGCAAAGATAGCAAGTTAGATGGCCTGATGCTAGGTATGCAATTCTGGTGCAATTTAGGGTTATAACAAACTAAGGCAAGAAAGAGAAGAAAATAATTCACTCAAGAAAGAATTGATGAAACAAAAGGAAAGTGTTCACATTTCTGAAGAATCCCAATATGTCATCGAGAAATTAAGAACTCATCTAGAAGAATCTAGAAAGATTGAAGAAAATCTTGAATATCAAAAGTAGTATTTGGAAGACAACATAGCAGCACAAAAGGAAGATGCAAAAATGAGAGAGAATATATTGAAATATCATCTTAAGGAAATAACTAATGATCTAAACAACTTGAGAAGGAGTTTGGTCAGGAAGAGAAAGGACTTAAAGAAGAAATAATCGCTTTAAAAATCCAGCTTGAAGAAACGAAAAGAACATAAGAAGTCATGAAGTCGCATATAATGAAGAAATAAGAAGAGGTTTAGAAGCTTGAAGAAGAAGTTGCCACATTGAGAAGTAAAATTTACAAGCTCAACAAGAACGTTGAAGAGATGGAAACATCCACATGAGTTATAGAGAATGAAGAGAAGCACTTTAGGCTACTAGAAAATAAGAATGAAGAAAAGAGAAAGAGTTATGCAGAAGTACTCAAAGGAAGGAATCATGGTCAACCAAAATATAAGAAAACTATCGAAGATACATCTTAAAGAAGACCATCCGTGTTCAAGCCACAAAGAAGCTTCAATCATGATCATGATCAGTCAAGGCAGAAATTCAGAAGGACTACACAACAAAGAATATCATTCACTCCGAGGTATGTGAATTTCTTTTATGGTCATTATTTTTATTGTACTATTTTTGGACATAAGGTTGCAGATTGTGGGGATTATAAAATAAATTTCCAAGCAATAAATGCCTATGTGGCCTCGTGTAACATTGAATGTTACAAATGTCATAACTATGGACACATAGCTAGTGATTGTAGAAGTATGATCGATACTTCAATGAAAGAGAACACTTATATCAGATATAAGAAAGTATGGATAAGAAAACACGAAGAACAAAGACCAGATCTGAGAGATCGCAATATTGGAAATAAAACGAGATGAAGAAAATTTTACAAAGAAAAATAAAGATGTCAGATACATAAGGTTTGGAAAATCCCTGAAAGAAAAGAAGGACAGGTAAATTAGGAACAGGTTCAAGAGATTGTACTTTTAGGAATTGTAGTGAGAGATGAATCCACAGACAAAAATAAAGAAGTCAAAGCTCAGAGAGATGATGAATCTACCAATGAAGATGATGATGAATACACATCAGATCAGGAATTTTTCCGATCCATCCAGCTTAGAGACTCCCAGGTAATATGAATATTAGACAAGGGGAGTCTATGCGATAGTTGTGATAGACCAAAGAACCATCCTTCGAGCAACTTGCAGAGTTTGACTAGACAGATCCAGAGAAATTAGTTAACAAAAGTACAATCAATTGTAGTAGTGAAGAGTTCATGATAGTATAGTGATAAATGGGTCAGCATTATGGACAGTTGTGCAGTAGATTCTTGGACAGTATGGACAGAGATGGATTCCTAATAACACTTAGAAGGTTTGGATAGATATATGATAGTGGACGAGAGAATGGATTCATACATTGGTTCATTTAGTGGTTCAAAGACAAAGGAACATTATCATAATGGATGATAATTATGTAGGAAATGGCTTGAACAATGCTAATGGATTCCAAATTGAAAGATTTTTTTTTTTGGACACATGCAGTGCATACAACAGTTCACATTCAAAACAAACTAATGCTCAAAATAGACATTGACAAAAATCCCTACTAGCTATGGAAAGGAAGACCAACAAATGTGAAGCACTTCAGAGTATTTAGAAGAAAATGCTACATCAAAAGAGAATATGGCAGAATGGGAAAGTTTGACTCTCGTGTGGAAAAAGGAGTACTTGTTGGTTACTCAAGTACAAGGAAAGAATACAAGTGTTACAATATGAGGTTGCAAAAAGTTGTGGAAAGCATCAATGTAACAATTGATGAAACAGGTGGACGAGAATTAAAGGAAGAAGAAAATGAATCAATGGAATAAATTTACGAAGAAGAAGAAGAAAGAGAAGATGAAGAGGATCAGAAAGAAGTAGAAGATCAAGTTCAACAAGCACCTCCAAAGACACCTAGCAAACAAGTATAGAAGAATCATCCTTCAGATCAGATTATCATAAACAAGGATGCAGGAGTTGAGACTAGAAGAAGAATATGTTCACCAGAACAAATGCACCTAGCACTCTTATCTATGATTGAACAAAATAGTTTTGAAGAAGCCAGCAAGGATGAATTCTGGAATAAGGCCATGGATGAAGAATTGGATCAAATAGAAAAGAATGACACTTGGGAATTGGTTCCAAGACCAAAGAATAAGAGTGTCATTTGCACAAAGTGGGTTTTCATAAATAAATTGAATGAACATGGACATGTTATAAGGAAAAAATCTAGATTGGTATGTAAAGGATACGCACAGGTTGAAGGAATAGGCTTTGAAGAGACATATTCCCCATTTTCCATAATGGAAGGAATCTAATTTCTCTTAGCTTATGCATGCTCCAAGAATATTAAAGTGTATCAGATGGACGTGAAATCATCTTTTCTGAATGAGGAAATTGAAGAAGAAGTCTACATTGAACAACGAGAAGGATTTCAGTTGTCAGAGAATGCATATTGTGTGTGTAAATTGAACAAGGCCTTGTATGGTCTAAAACAAGCTCCTAGAGCATGGTAATCTAGACTGGATAAATATATACAGCAGGCAGGGTTCAAAAAAGGAAGTGCAGACATCAACCTCTACATCAAGGTAACTCAATATGGTATTTTATTAATTGAAGTTTATGTCGATGATATTATTTTTGGAAGTACTCATGACAAGTTAAGCTAGAAATTTTCAAAGGATATGCAGAATGAATTTGAAATGTCATTACTCGAAGAACTATCCTTATTTTTTGGGTCTTTAGATATGTCAAAGCAACTGAGGAATTTTTATTTCTCAAACTAAGTATATCAGAGAAATGCTAAAGAGGTTCAGAATGGAAGATTGAAAACCAGTTACCACTCCTATGAAATCTTATTGCAAGTTGAGAAAAGATGATGATTTAAAGTCTACAAACCAGAGGAAATACAGTTCAATGATTGGTAGCTTACTATATGTGACAACATCTAGACAAAATGTAATGCAGGCAGTTGGACAGGTGGCACGATTTCAAGAAGCACCAAAGGAATCACATTTCTTAGCAGTGAAGAGGATTTTCAGATATCTCAAAGAAACATAAGAGTTTGGATTATGGTATCCAAAATGAAAGGATATATCACTTATTGCCTACACAGATGCAGATTGGGAAGGTTGCATTGATGACCGACGAAGCACCATTGGAGCAGCATTCTACTTGGGTGAGTGTTTATTATCTTGGCTAAGAAAGAAAAAATCATTAGTATCGTTATCTACAGCCAAAACAAAGTATATTATAGCATCAAGATGTTGTACACAGTTTATATGGATGAAACAAACTCTGACAGATATACAGGTTGAGTATAATGAGCCCATTACAATCTATTGTGATAATGCAAGCACCCTCAGTATCTCAAAGAACCTAGTGATTCACTCAAAGACGGAGCACATTCCAATCAAGTATCACTTTCTATGGGAACGGGTTGCAGAGAAGAACATCAGACTCGTAGGGATGATTTTAAGGATGGAAATTTATTTTAAAATGTAGAAACCTTGGAGAATCTGACTAATCCTTCATATGCCAAATATAAATGTTTGGAGATATTTTTATAAAAATATTCAAATTTCTAAGGATTTTATATAGTTTTTATAAAATTATGAGATTTTTAAGGTAAAATAATTGTATCCTATAGAATTTGGGTGAATCATTTTTAAAATAGCAAATCTTTTTTTTAGAAAAATAGCCCATGAGCTAAATTTATCCCCTAAAATCATCCCTGCATCAGATTTGAATATGTGGGCATAAAAGAACAAGTGGCAGACATATTTACAAAACCGCTTCCACAGGAAGCCTTTGAGTATCTTCACCAGAGACTCAGAGTAATTTCTACTCCAAAATGAATGCTTTTGAATGCTTATATTATATGTATTAGATTTACATGAGGAAGCACCATAAAGAGGGAAGTTTGGGTTGGGAGATCAGTTTTAGGAAGACTTCATTCAGGGGGAGCAGCCCCAAATGGAAAGATACCTTTTCCATTGATGACAAAGGGGGAGAGATTTATCAGATGCAAAGGTAAATGCTTGGATAAAGAGAACTAAGGCACGGTTCTAGGGGGAGCGATGGTCATAGGGGGAGCATGAGTGATATGACTTCCGTATTGCATCAGAGTGTTTCCATCAATGCCAAAGGCGGATATTGTTGATTATTTGGGTTGGTTTTCATTGATGTCAACCCTTGAAGAAAGACCGATAGTGAATTTCGGTAGCACAAAGGTTTGGGTAATGTACCCAAGATTGTTTGATGTATAATGATTTGAGTTTTAATATATTTGAAGGTAATACTATTCTATATGGATAGTAAATGTCATGCCATTTCTAGTGGTATGTGGAACATCACATAACTCCTCACGGTTAGAGAGTTATGGCCATGTGAAGTTCGAGAACCCTCATGAGTCATCTAGAAGCCCCAAAATGTCAAAGTAGTTAAAGTGGTTGCAAAGAACAAATTATTTAAATAATAAAGTGAAGTTATGAGTGTACTATAAGTCAAAGTGGATAAAAAAGAAATTATTTAAATAATAAAGTTAATGGAGAAATTACTATGTGGACAAGTGGTTAGAAGTGGGTTAGCCCTAAAATAAGGAAAGTGGTTTAATATGGTTAGAAGGTAACCCCTTGAAGAAGCTACATAAAAGTATAAATAAGAGGCAAGTTGTTGAGCTCTAAATATGTCCTAAAAACAACCTCTATGCATTAGCCAAAGGTAGGTGCTGGCACAAGCATTTTACTTGTTTCCTACGTAGGTTCTTACCTTCTGTTTTCAATACCCAGCCTCCAGAGATGCAACACTTATAAACAAACAACAATCGTAAAGGGAATGATAGTTTTTCTATTCAAATGAAAAAAAACTACACTCAAAGGAACAACAATCGTTACATTGGGTTGAACTAATGTTGAATTAGTTGCATTGTAGTATTTGCCCAACTATTTAATTTGTCAACCCGAGGAAGTCTTTTATTTGAAAGTTATCGTGCACAATATATGCAGACAACAAATTCCAACTAACACTATTATCTATTTAATAAAATAAAACACATAACTTAAAATCAATCAAATCCTCTCTTGCTTGAAAATACACTCAGCTGAAATAAAATCACTACCACACTCTTACATAAATTAAAGAAGTATTAACAAACTGGAGTAACAATAACATGAATTGAATCTTACTGTAACAACAATCTAATAAACAACACACAACTGTAAGCAATGATCAACTAATCATAAACCAAGATAAATTAAGACAATGAAAAGAAAAATACAAGTAAAAGAATAAGACCAACACATACCAGATTGAGGGGGGCCTGCCTCACCTAGCATGCATGGCCAAAAGACTTACAAGATTAAGAGAAGGTTGCACATAATTGCAGATCCATCAACTCTTTTGTATTATTGAAGAAAACTTAGAAATTACATAAGTTCATCTCTTTCTTACAAATAAATTCTATATAATCTCATGAATCACTCTCTCCTGACTGAAGAGGTCTTATTTATACAAATCAAAACCCCAAATCCCTGGGTTACTCAAACAAATTGCTAAGTTTAGAGAACCGGTCGCAACTGTAAATCTGAAAAAATACTCTTTTAAAGAACCAGAGATTTCTCTCAAACCGTATCTCCAATTGGAAAACTACTCACATTGAACTCAACTGGGCCCATTCTAAACAAAACCCATGTCTTGGACTTTTTAGATTCATCCTCATGTGTTCACAATATTCCATGCAAATTTGTCTATCCTTATCTGCTATGTTTTTCACTGAAAACAGTTAACCATGAGTTGGAACTCACATGTGCCATTTGGAGGTTGGAACCTTGATTGTTGCAACTATTGCTACATAAAATCACTCGTTAAACCATCATCAGAATCATGCATAAAAGTTTTTAATTCATTAAAAATGAAGGAAGAATAATCATTATTAACAACTAAAGCATAACATGAATAATATGTCATTTTATGAGCAGCTGTAGCAAATGTATGGAAAATGGAATGATAAATGAACCATAATAGAATGAAGAAGGGATGCAATGGATGTATATAGATGATGAAAATATGGACAAATATGTGACCCAACATATGCCCCACACTGAAAATGTTGCATGTCCTCATGCAACTCAATACATTGCATTAACCAATATGTTAAGGACTCATTTGAATGTTGTTGATACAATGAGTTTTCATGCAAAGCACAACTCAGATGAAGAAGGTATTTTGATAGTTTTATATGTCACAATTTAATGCACATTCTTGCCAAAAATCATAACAATCCAATACACAAATCCCAAGATATCTTGTTGTTGAAACTCCTCGTAATTGAAACTCTCCTGAAACAGTTCTGACAACACCACATTTTTTTTACAAAGTACAAAGTGGATTTTGTAGGCATATTTAGACTAATCCCATGCTTCATAATACCAAAAATTATGACAACCCGGTTCATCATTTGGAAGATATGCCCAAATCAATTTCTACACTTTTTTGTAGAAAAAATAACATGTATGAGAAAAATAAATATGAATGGCAAATGAGAGAACAAAACATCATGCATAGTAACCCCTCATCTGCCCCACACTGATTGTATAGCATGTCCTCATGGTGCAATATGAAATCAAACTTAAACACAATCTCAAAAGAGATCCTCTGCAGAAAACTAATGCATAACAAGACAATCATCTCTGAGTAGCCCTTGCTTATGTATACAACGCAATCACCATCAAATTCCCTCAATAGGTTTTTCTTGTACTTCAAGGAAACATTTTTAATGGGAAAACAATCTGCAAACCTTGAATTTGGTCATGAACTTGCTGCAAAATGATTAGTATAGGATTATCTTTTACTGCTGGTTGTAAATACCTTATCAATGCTTAAATACAAATCCTCCAATCTTGGAAATCCATCAAATGTTATCTCAGAATGTGATTGAGCTGGCCATGTCATGAGTTTACCATCAAATTCTTAACCATATGTATTTTAAAATCCACATACCATATGATATACCCTCCAATAATCTCAGTTTCACTTATGGGGATTGCAGCCCTGTAATCATGGGATTCCAGATCTCAAAACAACTTGCTTTGTTTGTAGGTTACCTCACAAGTTTTCATCGTTGATAACAAGACTTATTTTCCATAAAAATTCATAACATTAATATTGTAAGGACCAAATTTTTTACCATCATTATGAAGTGCTTGGAATTTGTGAATCAATACATGCATCAGTGTATCATGAACCAAGAAAATGAACCACATACCTTTGTATTTCTACCCATGTGTTTAAAAGAAAACGGCTTCTACAATAGTTTATTTTACTATAGGTTCTTGTGGACAGTCAACTTCCTTATTCAAATAGATTCTTGGGCATGCATAGTAGTTGGTCTATTGTTCATGTAATGAAGATAACTCATAAAAACACTATAGCCAACCAATGACAAAATATGGAAATTCCAATAAGTTTGCCCAACACCTAGGTAAATTTGTTGCCCATGTACCAATGGTGACCCAATTTTCTTCCATAGATTTCATGCTGGACTGTAGTAGCATGCTAAAATCTGAGTACACAATGGAGATCTAAATTTGCCTTGGATATACCTTCACTTTCTAAGATTTAAACAATAAAATTATGATGCTGAGAATAGATGGTTGAATATGAAACCATGGGCGGAAACTAATGATTGTTGTTGCATGCCAAAGATAATGACTCAAAGTGATTTTTTTTTTTATTTTTTTTTTGTATGGCAGCATAGGCTTCTTCTATTGCTTGCAATAACTATGGCAAAGGTGCCTCTGAAACAAGCCACTATAGAAATTTCTTTTTAAATTTTGGGTGGAGACATTGTTTCAATTGTCTTTTAATAACAACTTCCTTCCACTAGCATTTGTGTAGAAAACTATACATGTGTTTTCATAATGGCAACAGAGGCTGCCACAAAATCATCATACTACCACCCAAGAGAACCATTATCATGCTTCCATGGTAAATCTTATAAGAACATAACCCTCTTTTAAACAATGATGTATATCAGCAAGCAAGAAAAACAAACACAATGTTCATATAGGAGGGTTAGGCATTAATGAAAGGGTTAGCATCATAATCATTCTTGAGACATCCATTAACTTCGTAGCCTATCAAATCCTTATAACATGTATGATTCAAATCCATATAACACATATGTTGTATCCTTTCATGAATCCATAACAACAACTTTTTGAAGATGTGCAATATGTAGGAGAACCATGAGTCAAAAGGTTGGAAAAGATAATTGGAAACCCATGAGATGAATGAATACATCATGGAAATGAACCAAAGAAACCATAACTCTGAATTTTAGCATGCTTGTATGAAAATGGACATCATGATCTTCTTCCTTTCTCTATTCTGGTTCTTATGTGGCAGAAGCAAATCAATTGATCATGCTTGGATGTTAGGAGATGTAGGGAAGGACTTGACTTGGGTGTTGGGAGTGCATGAGGTGAAGGTTGATATGGTAATGGATGGATAAGAGAGGTAATAGATGAGTTATGATATGAAAATGGAGAATAGAAATCCTTAGTGGTTCTTCATGACATTTTCCTAAATCTTTAATAAATCAATAACTCATGCTATTTTACCTCAAGCTTTACCTCCATGAAATATTTGATTGGCATGGATGGACTGATGTCTGTTGAAGCTGATGTAAGCCAAATTGATGCCGAGACAGATGTATACGAGAGTTGAAATAGAATGAGGTTGAATCTGATTTGAAATGATGTTGTGTTGGCTACATGTAAGACTATTGCTGCTGAAACAAATGATGATGAATAATTTTGCTACAAAAGCATACATCTGCTTCTCTTATTCTGAAAATCAAATGTTGAAATGAAAATGGTAAGGGACTGCAGAACTACTTAAACAAATGATGTTGCAAGTCACTATTGAAGCCATTAGATCACATAATCTTCAACTGCTACAAAACCGAGGTACAATTCTTACCATGCAAATGAATGTGATGAAGTCGAGCATGGAAAGAAATTGTTGGATTACCAGCCATTAATTTATTCCATTAACCAACGTGAAGAAACTACTCACCTTTGATGATAGTGAGCTATAAAGTACCTTAGTGCATCTTGACAGGTACGAATGGATTTGTTGAAGTCGAGTCGCCTAGAAGATTTGTCAGTCAAGAGGCATTTATGAATCCCCATGATTAACAACAATGAGATCTACCATTGATATATGCAGATCTCAGGGCACTATGAAACTCTAACCTCAATCCCAGATGATGTGTTGGAGTCGATGGGATGATATTTGTTAGAAGGAGGGCCTTAAGGAATCCCACATCATCCAACGCGAGCATAGATAAAAGGATTTGAGGAACTGAAGATGCAAGATTTTCATTAGCAAGAGGTAAGGGAGCTGAGTGACTCTATTCATGGGTTAGCAATGATTGGAGTGGAAAGTATGGAAGTGATGAAATGGAGCATAAGGTAATGGAATGGATGGAATGATAAAGGGAAAAAAATGTATAGGCATATCACGGTATTAGTGAATGAGCATGATGAGCATAATGTCTTCTTAGAAGGATTCTTGGCATGGTTAATGTAGCAATGGAACTTGAGTTCTGAAACATTGGTCTTTGTATGATTTGTACATCAATCTCTCCAATTGTTATGTGCTCAATCCATTTGAAAAATTGAGAAAAAGTCTTCAAGAATCACTCGTGCATGTATTAACCTTCTTCGATCTTCCAAGGACCTACAAACATAAGCACTTACCTGCAATAAAGTGTGAGATCATGGAGAAGAGAGGTGTACAGGCTCTCTTCATCCACAATTTACGCAAAAAAAACATGTAGTTACTTATAAAACAAATCCAAAGAAAATAAATGAAACAAAATTCATTTTATACATGTTCAAGAGTGTTGGCCAACATATACTACCCAACAGTATTTCGATCATAACTTCTTTGTTTCCCATCCAATTTGAGTGATTCCAAAGCCAGATAAAATTAAATTCAGATTTATATGTCTATTAGAAATAGGTTTTGAAAATTCCATGTGATGATATACCAAATATTCTCATTAACACCCTCCATGACAAGGCGTTTTTCGAATTTTGGACTAGACCAATAGTCACGGTTTTAGGCATAACTTTTGTGTTTGATGACGGATTGATGTGATTCCAATTGGAGATGAAATTAGATTCTTGTAGGTATCTCCAATATGAACATGTTTTAATGACAAGAGGAATTGATGAGTCATATTTACCAATGAACAATTGAGAAGACAGATTTTTCAAAGTGCAGATTTATGACAAACAGTCAGTGTTTTGGTCATAACTTCCTCATATGATATTTGAATTGAGTGATTCAAATTGAATTGTAAACTATATTCATAGGGGAATATACAAATGAAACAGGTTTTCAAGATATATCCAATAAGGCATCCAAAAAGTGACTATCCCATCTCTGTTCCTAAGTTGCCTGCTTGACATCCCATTAGTATTTTGACCATAACTTTTTAGTTTGATGCCCAATCTCAAAAATTCAAATTGGTTTGGAAACTATATTCAACGGGATACTTGGGATGTAAACAGGTTTTTAAAATAAATCCATTTGGTCTCCCAAAAATGGACTGTCCCGACTGTGTTTGAGTAAAACTTTCAAGCCAAAATGCCACAAAAATCTAATAAATGAAATGTAGTTACCGTATTAATTTAACATCCATTAATTCCATAAATTGAAATAGTAACTTCTACTTGATTTCAGAAACTCGGTAATTTCTTATAAATTCAACACATACGCATATAAATTTATCAACGAATAATAATTTCATGACAGAAATAAACAAATACGTAATTTAAAATACCTTGGTCTGATGCTAACCCTCCACTTTCCACTTGTCTTGTTGACCTTCCTGCTGCTGCCTTGCCCAACTTGAAGCCACAGACA
>JASDQU010751910.1:15219-28517 GCA_032191745.1 Picea mariana
ATGCCCCCTTCACCACCCTTTCTCCTAATTTATTTCCTTATCCATTCATTCATTGCTTATCCGTTTATTAATGATCCTTATCTCATTATTAATGCTCCTTATCCCCTCCGTATACGTAACCCCCTTTTTTTTAAACAATATAATTTATTAACCCTTTTAAATTTATTACCTTCTTCATTCAATGTGATAGGTAATTAATTTAATTAATTATTTAATTAAAATTATAACAATTAATTAACTAATAAATATTTAATTAATATTATTATGCCAATCATTGTTTAGTTAAAACCATGTTAAGACAATTAACCACCTAATTAATTTTGTTTAATAATCCCTAAGCATATTTTCAACTAGGGTTGTTACATGAAATATGGATCTCAAAAAGTAACCGAACTAGCTATGAATGTTTTTAAAGATAAATTTCAATGGAATATATGCCCATACTAAAAATTTCAAGCACTGAGTACCTAGATTGACTTACACAGCATGTTGCAGTAACTGCTAAAACTTAAAAAAATGATGATTTTTGAAAGAAAGCCCATGAGATCAAGGCTACAAGCGATCGAATGATGATCTCTTGAAGGTAACTCATTTTTATTTCTAAACTAGGCTACTAATGCTTAGAACTAAACTAATCAATTCCATTAAGCATTTATTGAAAATTCATTCATTACCCTACCCTACTTTACTTGAAAAATAAATTAACTCAAGTATAAGAATACTTCCAATGAAGCCACTTACGTAACAAAGTCTCAAATATGCTCATACCCACAACTGAAAAATATAACTTTATGAATACCAGGATATGAAAGACCAACTTCCCTTGAAATGATGGTGCCAAGAATTGTTGAAGTATAGCATGAAGCTGTGGATTGGTGACAGATTGAAACCAAGATTCAATATAGTCCTTGTTCCCTTGATTTCCTATAGTTGTTACACCATGAATCTCTTTAGAAAACTGATCTTCTTGAATGTAGAAGAGACTCATATCTAGTGACCATGATGTAGAAGATGCTTCACTTTTCGGTTCCAATGTTTGTTTTTCATCAGATTTGTTGATCTTGTCGGCTTGTTGATGATGATAAGAAACTTTGTTTTCAAGTCTTGGACTTACAACCTGGCCAAGCCTCATATAGATTTGTTGCAATGGTGTAGGTGAGGTAGGATAAGTGGTAAATGTAGGAAAGTTGTGCAGGTCAGCAATGTAAGTATACTACACTACTTTATTATGGTTAGGGTGCGAGGTGGGTTGAACACGAAGTTGTGTAGGGCATTGAGGAGCTTGATGAAAATTTAAGTATGGAAAGTATAGCTGATTGGTTTGTGTGGATGACCTTAATGGGAAAATAGGATGTTGTTTAAGAGCTTGTGGAAAGTATGGAGGATTGGTGGTTGCCACAACATGAGGGAAAGTAGCCATGGGATCATAATATGGGCCATGCCAACCTTGTGGACAAGGTAGGTAGGAGTGATATTAGGGTTGCCACAGTTGCCATGATGTATGAGTATTCAATGATTGCTTGTGAGAGTAAGGAAATGGAGGGATAGAGTTTTGAATCATACATGTAGGCTATGGTTGATGTGGTGAAATTGTTGCAACTCCTCGATCTCTTTGATATGTTGCTTTTATCTTGGGTAAGGAGGGGAAGCGATCTGTTGAATGACTCAAGTCACATATGCCACAAATTATGAGACTATCCAAAGGACAATCCATTGTAAGATATTTCTTCTGGCACCGAGGACAAACTGTTTCTTTAGGTTCCTCCCATTTCTTCTTATCCTTCAAAATATCCAATTGTGAATTTAATGAGCTAATGATATCATCTTTAAAAATTTCAATTGAATTATTGATTTCATCTCCTATAACTCTTGTTTTTGTAGCAGATTTATAATATTGGGAAGAAGGCTCACTAGAATTCTTACTAGTCTTGAAGTTCCCTCTTGAATACCTTCTACATAGCTCAAAAATATCATCATATGGTAACTGAAATACATCACCTGTTCCCATCAAATTTAAGATTTCTAAAGATTCATCATGGATTCCTTTGAGTAGGAGTGTTTTCAAGGTCTCTTTTCCCAATTTATTTTGTTTGGATATTTGAAGGTTGTATTGAAAGCTCTCCACATATTCCTCCAAACTCTCTTCTTCCCCTTGTGTCATTCCAAATATATCATCACTGACCCTGCAATAATCCTGGTACCTTTGCAAGAATACATATTTCATGTCTTCCCAAGTTTGTATAGAATTCCCACCGAGGCTCATGAACCATCGAAGAGATGTTCCTTTTAGAGTAAGAGGAAAAACATTCAAATTTTGATCATTAGTAAAATAACCATAACCTCTACAAAGTACTTCAAATTGAAATAAGAATGCATCAGGTTCTTCATTTGTCAAACCATGAAAATTTGGTAGATTGGATGGGGAATGCTTTTCATTTGTACCACTCCTTCAGGATCTATGATGGGGAATTCAAAGGTAACAACTTCTATCTCCTTCTTACCTGCCATCTTTTTGTTGGATTCTTCATGTGTTATCTCAAGGCTCCTTCCTCAAATGTTCCTATCAACTTGTGAGTAGGATGGGTGGTGCTTACATCACCACTAAGAGAAATGATAAGATTTAGATAAAAAACTAAAAACTAAATGCAAAGAAAGAAACAATCAAGAAACCTGCATGCCTCGACCCTTCACCTCGGAGGCAAGAACATGCAACTAAAAAAAACAATGTTAGTTGGACTTGTGCGCCCTTGATAACTTCCCCAACAATGATGCCAAAATGTTGAGCTCTAAATATGTCCTAAAAACAACCTCTATGCATCAGCCAAAGGCAGGCGCTAGTGCAAGCATTTTACTTGTTTCCTACATAGGTTCTTACCTTCTGTTTTCAATACCCAGCCTCCATAGATGCAACACTTATAAAGGAACAACAATCGTAAAGGGAATGGAAGTTGCTCTATTCAAATGAACAACAACTACACTCAAAGAAACAACAGTCGTTACAGTGGGCTGAACTAATGTTGAATTAATTTCATTCTAGTATTTTCCCAACTATTTAATTTGTCAACCCGAGGAAGTATTTTATTTCAAAGTTATCGTGCACAATATATGCAAGCAACAAATTCCAACTAACACTATTATCTATTTAATAAAATAAAACACATAACTTAAAATCAATCAAATCCTCTCTTGCTTGAAAATAAACTTAGCTGAAATAAAATCACTACCACACTCTTACATAATTAAAGGAGTATTAACAAAATGGAGTAACAACAACATGAATTGAATCTTACTCTAACAACAATTTAATAAACAACACACAATTGTAAGCAATGATCAACTAACCATAAACCAAGATAAATTAAGACAATGAAAAGAAAAATACAAGTAAATGAATAAGACCAACACATACCAGATTGAGGGGGCCCTGCCTCACCTAGCATGCATGGCCAAAAGACTTACAAGATTAAGAGAAAGTTGCACATAATTACAGATCCATCAGCTCCTTTGTATTATTGACGAAAACTCAGAAATTACATAAGTTTAGCTCTTTCTTACAAAAAAATTATATATAATATCATGACTCACTCTCTCCTGATTGAAGAGGTCTTATTTATACAAATCAAATCCCCGAATCCCTAGGTTGCTCAAACAAATTTCTAAGTTTAGAGAACCGGTCGCAACTGTAAATCTGGAAAAATACTCTTTTAAAGAACCAATGATGTATCTCAAACCATAGCTCCAATTGGAAAAATGACCCACAATGAACTCAATTGGGCCCATTCTGAACAAAACCCATGTCTTGGATTTTCGAGATTCATCCTCATCTATTCAAAATATTCCACACAAATTCGTCTCTCCTTATCTGCCACGTTTTCCACTCAAAATGGTTAACCAAGAGCTGGAACTCACATGTGCCATTTGGAGGTTGGAACCTTGACTTATGCAACTATTGCTGCATAAAATCACTCGTCAAACCATCATCAGAAAAATAATGCATAATAGTTTTTAATTCATTAAAAATGAAGGAAGAATAATCATTATTAACCACTAAAGCATAACAGAAATAACATGTCATTTTATGAGTAGTTGTAGCAAATGTATGGAAAATGGGATGATAAATGAATGATAATAGGATGAAGAATGGATGGAATGAATGTCTATAGATGATGAAAATATGGGCAAATATGTGACCCAACACAAGGGTATCTCATTTAATTACACTTGAGCATATTAAATATCTACAAGTGACTGAAGTGACCAAATGATATCTAAGGAGAATTCCAGAGGGAGTGTGAAGTAAAGAAGGCCAAAATTCAAGGGAGGATAAATTATTTTGATGATGCTTTCTAAGGTGTTGCGGGTAAAAATGTCATAACTTCTTAACAACAGATACAAATTCAGTAAGACCAAATGTATTGGTTGGAGTACAATCTTTAGTATTATGTGTACCATTTTCACATCGATACAACAAATATTCCGTGTGAGGAATGCTCTATGAGTTTGTTCTCTACAATAAAAAAGACTTCAACAAGGTTGATTGGTACAGGTTTACAGTTGTATATTTCACAGTTATACTGTGACACTGGTTCCATAATTCTACTTCTACGATAGGGAGGTTGGATGGGGCAAGGACCTGTGGTTGTAGCCACCTTCCAGTTGTAGATGGAGAACATAGGGTGTTGTATCCTCCTTTTGGTTGTAGCCAGAGAATTGGGGAGTTGGAGCTTCCCTCATGTTGTAGCCTGGGAAACTAGGGGCTTGGAGCCTCCTTCTAGTCGCAGCTGGAAAACAAAGGTAGTTGGTGCTTCCAATGAATGTTATTCTTAAAGACATATAAGAAAAAACATTATGTGGTTTTCTCCCACTTTGGGTTTCCATGTAAAAACATGGGTGTACTATGTATGTGTATGATTTCTGATTTTTTCATTGTTTATTTACTTTGCAACCATTGGATGGTAATGCTACATTGATATAACACTTTCATTTTATGGTTAAAAGGGATTAAATTCCTTTATTACTGATTCACCCCCCCTCTCAGTAAGCCAACACAATCTTTGGTCAATCCCAATCTTCTTTTGGAGGGTGATCCGTCCTTCAACCACGTGCTTAGAATTTCTATTCATGTACCTTATGAACAAGGGATCATTCCACTCTCTTTGAGTACACTCCCTTCAAGTCCTAGGGTGGTTTCCTTTGATTGGAATGATGTTGTAGAGCCTCAACTTCCTTCTTCTACACCCTTCCAGATAAGGGGCACTCTTCAATATATTGTATATAAGGTAACCTCGACAAGTATTTTATCCTCCTTGACTTGGAAAGATTTGGGTTTTCCCAAGCTTGTGTTAGCTATATGTGAGTTGTTGACTTTCGAAAGAAGTCCTGCACAGGAGCCCTGGCCTCCCACATAATATGTTGCTTAGAAAAACATTCCCGAATCTTAGTTAATCTCTTTTCCGACTCTCTAAAAAAGGAAAAAAATTGTCGAGTGAATGTGTCTCTTTCAGACTTGCTAAATAGCTTTGAAGGGATGTCTATTTGGTGTGAGTTTAACCCTTTTTCATACTAAGTAAACTAAATTTATGAAAAAGGAAATTATTTGCAGTTAAGTTGTAATTGCATTTCATTCTCTTGCTTGCAATATTGAGCCTATTGTATGTTCTTGCTTTCTCATTATAATCCTATTATCTCAACAGTTTTCATCATCAGCTAAGGGGATCCTTTTTTCTATCATTTATAGCTTGACACCCTATACCCTATGAGGAAAAATTCCCCCAAGTGCCCATATCCTCCATGCACCTCCTTGAATTGAGCATAGGTATGTTCCATTGCTGGAACCACTTGCTTACTAGCGACACTCATTTCCTCCTCTGTATCATAGCATTTATTTGTCTATGAAAAAACAAAAAAAGATCGGCGGGAGAAGAGTATTATCTCATGTTGGCAGCAGTCGTGTCGCCTTTGAACATAGCACAAAATTTTGAAGTCCACTTATTATCAAAAAATTTGGTTTAGCATGACCTTAAGAAGTTGAGATCATTACTTAGAGTTTACTTCTCTGAATGGTTAATATTTCAGTCCCTATGGAGAGTTTGATTGGTGCCTCCTACATCACAAAGTTTCATCATTGAGTCTATGTTGCCAGAGTCCTCCAGATATGATGCAGACCCCCTTTCTCTCCTAAGGGTTGCATGACCTCCTGGTCTAGGATCAATCAAGAAACTGAGTTTGATTCACTACGGGTCTCTACTAGACCCCAAACCCACTTACACAGGTCCTTTCTCCAAATACGCAGGCTGTATGAGACCCACGGGTTCACTCCTGAGAGTTGTTCAACTTCTATGCCAATCGGGTGCTAGCTCTTCTCTGGCTACACCCCTTCCTCCTTGCAACCACGGCTATGACCACTCTCCTAACTAAAAATGTGTTTCACGATTTCACGTATCGGGTCTTCGTATGTGATCCACCCTGACTCTCCTGACCTCTGAAATCTCGACAGGAGCCTAGCGCATGCTAGCCCCTCTATTCTCCTCCACCGATGTGACCCTTCGCTATGACCATGGGCCAATCATCCGAGCGCATCACGATTTTGTGTATCGGGAACTCTCTATGTGATTCACCTCCATTCTCCTAAGGTCCGAACTCCTGATTCTTCAAATCTGATGGCCTACATCCTCCCTCGATCTGACAGCTCAGATCAAATTGCACTCACTTCCGACTCCCAAAATGTCGATATTTTGGAGCACCAAATCAATGGATCATGCTCCTCTAGATCTGACGGATAGTATTAAGTCGCCAACTCAAATTGCGTGAGTTCCCAGAACTCTTACATCCGATTTCCTGAGTTGCAAACTCCCGACAAAACCAGATCTACGGTTCAACTCCCTCCTCCGATCAACGACTATGATCAAATCACGATTTCAAGATTCGTGAGTTCTTACAATTATGCCTTTGAATTCTCTAATTCATGAGTCAACAAAACACTGATCTCTCGCCATGTGTCCCCCTTGATGGATGGTTCCGATGATTTCAAAATTTTGTAACCTAGCTCCTCCTATGTAATTTCAAAGCTTATCATTAGTCTACTTTACCTTAATCGGGAAGCTATGATTCTTTTGCGCTCAGACTAAAATGATGATATCTTTCCCCCTCTGCGTTTGCTCCTCGTTGTCTGGACACTGATCGGACGGTCCAAATCTTTCCCTCTAAGATTACGCTTTCTTCAAACTTAGAAGATTTTTTGAAAGATTCAAAGGCTTCGACCTTTATCCTTTTTGTGAGTCTGTTTCTTGGATCTCGTCCACACTTATGAAAAGCGCTATCCCTTCTGAGCTTGGTCTCGTGAAGACTTCGACTTCCCGTGCACTCATTGCATTTTATGGATTTCGATAATTCAAATCCGAAGGATTTCTCGAAGAGAAATTCCTCTCGCCCTCTTGGCGTTCTCATTTTCTAGCTCTTCGACTTCTTACAAAGTCCCTTCGACACTTAGTCGAATCTCGGATCTATGAACTCCTTGCACCATATCTTTATGCAAGGTTCAAATTCTTGTGGACAATTGTGCATGACTTGCACCAGTCTCTTTGCACTCCTTGCAAAGGGAAAGTTTTGTGCTATCTCTTCTGATCTTTGGAACTGAAACAGATTCTGTCAACGCACTCCTTGTGTTTTGTGTGCACGCCTTGCACCACTCGACAGAAGAGAAACAATTGAAACTTATCCTAACATTCACAGTTCCATCTATTCATAATGAAATTCATTCATGAAATCACAATAACAGAGAATTGCAAAACAATGTTCACACCATGCATTGGGTCAATTTTCTTATGTTATATTTATAAGTGAAAATTGGCTACAACTATCATCACAGAAAAAACTAAAAAGTCATAAATCTCCTACTAACTTGCATCTAGCCTCATTTTTCCATACATAACCTCTATTTATCTCAGAGGGTTCTTAGGGTTCCCCCCTGACTACTTGTCTACATCAAAACCTAACCTACGACTATCTTAGTCCAGTCGCATTCCAGAGCCGGAGTGGAAACTCCCACTTCGTTGGCGATCGTTTAGGCGTGCCTCAAAATATTTTTCAACACTGAGTTAAGGTGTGCTTCAAAATATCTACCCTAACTGCCAGCATTGAGATTCTATACATATTCCCAGACACTGTGAGGTCCTACTCCACGTGCTTGCCAATGATGCTCCTTCATCATACTCCCCTTGATAAAAATTCATTGACTCATGTCCATGAGCTCTTGCACCGACTTTCCATGCTTCTGGATATCAGCTTCATTTTCCCAACTGGCATATTCTATTGGGTGTCCCTTCCACTTGACCAGATATTCAAAATAGGTCTTCCTCCTGGTCTTTTTTTCGATCCTCTGATCAACGATCTTCTCCATCTGTGGTTTTTCTGCTATAGGCATTTGTTTTTCCCACTGGATCTTCTCTTGATATTTTGATCGATCGGTGTCATCTTTCCTGTAAGGATACAGGTATGAAACATTGAATATGGGAGATATGCCCACATCATCCAGCAACTCAATCTCATAGGTGTTTGCATCAAACTTCCTCAAGATCTTACATGGTCCTATCTTCTTCATTTTTAACTTGTTATATGCTCCCCTAGGGAACATTTCCTTCTTGATATGTGCCAGAACCTCATATCCTACTTCAAATTGAAGTTCTTTGCGGTGTTGATCATCTCTGCGTTTGTACTCCTGGTTAGAACTATGCAACTGTCCTATGATCTGGCTATCGATCTGTTGCATTTCTGTAGCAAAATCTTCTACTCCAACGCTCATGATCTCACTCTATTCCAACTCTCTCAACTTAGATACTCCCCTAGGTTACATTCCATACAATATTTGGAATGGGCTCTTTCTAGTGCTCTTGTTTGGTGAATCATTGTATGTAAATTCTGCTTGTGGAAGAATCTGATCCCACTGATCATGGTGTTCAGTAACTAGACTCTTCAACAAGTTTCCCAAACTTTTGTTTACCACCTCAGTCTGCCCATCTGTCTGAGGGTGATAATTTGATCTGAAGGACAAATCCGTCCCCAACTTCTTCCACAATGTTCTCCAAAAGTGACCAACAATTTTTTTGTCTCTGTCCGAGACAATGCTTCTAGGTAGGCCGTGAAGTCTTACAATTTCCTTGAAAAACAAATTTACAACATGTGTTGCATCACTGGTCTTCTGGCATGGGATAAAGTGTGCCATATTTGAAAATCTATCCACCACCATAAATATGGAATCCAATTATTTTTTCGTTCTTGGCAGTCCCAACACAAAATCCATGCTTATTGCATCCCAAGGGCTCTCTCATATTGGCAATGGTTGATACAATCCAGTGTTTTGTCTTTTACCTTTTGCATGTTTTGCAAATTCTACATCTGTTCATGAATTTTAATACATATTTTCTCATACCTAGCCAACAGTATGAACTTCTCAACTGTGCAAATGTTTTATCATGGCCAAAATGTCCATCCAATCCTCCACTATGATTTTCCTTCAAAAGGTTATCCCTCATTGAGCATTTTGGTATGCACAACTAATTTCCTTTGAACAACAATCCCTCTTGAATCATATACTTTTTCCACTGGCTTCTGTCTCTCAGCACAAGATTTGTACATGATTCATATGCTTCCTTGAAATCTGTATCACCACAATACATGTCCTTAAGGTGTTCAAACCCCAAGGTCTTCACCTGAAATTCCTGTGGAATCAAACATCTCCTGCTTAATACATCAACGAATTTGTTAACATTCCCAGCAATATGTATTATGAAAAAAGTAAAATTCTGCATAAACTCAACCCATTTCGCATGTCTCTGATTTATTTTTTCCTGTCTGGTTATGAATTCTAAAGCCTGGTTATCGCTATACAAGAAACATTCATGTGGGACAAGGTAATGTCTCCATTTCTTCAAGCCTTGAATTATGGCATAAAACTCCTTCTCATACGTGGAGCATTTTCTCTTGGTCTCATTCAGCTTCTCACTGAAATAGGCAACAGGTCTATTATCCTATCTCAAAACTACTCCAAGTGGAACTCCACTTGCATCACACCTCACCTGAAATGTCTTTTCAAAATTCAGCAAGACCAAAATTGGTCATTCTGTTATTTTCTCCTTCGGTATATTGAAGCTCCTCTCATCTTCCTTTGTCCATTTAAAAGACTTGTGCTTCTTCTTCACTATATCCATCATTGTCATACAAATTCCACTGAAGTCTCTGATGAACTTCCTATAGAAGCTTGCTAATCCATGAAAGCTCCTTACCACAAATTTTCTCCTTGGTGACGACCATTCTTTGATTGCTTTCACCTTCTCTGGATCCATCTTCAGTTCATTAGAAGAGATCATGAAACCCAAGTAAATGAGTTATGTCTTCATAAAAGAGGACTTCTTCATATTTATCATCAGCTTCTCCTACTATAGTCTCCTCATCACTAGTGTTAGGTGCCTCAAATGCTCCTCTTTAGTCCCACTAAAGATCATTATATCATCCAGATACACAAACACAAATTTTCCAATGAAATCATTCAGTATTTCATTCATCAACCTCATAAAAGTACTCGGGGAATTTGTTAAGCCAAATGGCATAACAAGCCACTCATACAAACCTTCATTTGTCTTAAAGGTTGTCTTCCACTCATCACCTTCTCTCATTCTAATCTAGTGATATCCACTTTTTAAATCTATCTTAGAAAAGAAATTCGCTCTACTTAAACAATCCATTAAATCATCCATTCTTGGTAAAGGAAATCTATACCTAATGGTGATCTTGTTAATGGCTCTCAAGTCTGTACATGTTCTCGATCCTCCATCTTTCTTTGGGCTCAACACAGTTGGTACTGCACATGGAATCAAGCTCTCTCTGACCAAACCCTTGTCTACCAATTACTGGACTTGGTTCTTCTCTTCCTCATTCTCTTGAGGTGTTAGTCTGTATGCTACTTTGTTTGGAAAGCTTTCTCCTGGTATCAATTCAATATGGTGGATGATACTTATGATGGGTGGAAATGAGTTAGGTAGCTCATCCACCACTATGTCAGAAAAATTATCCAGCAATTCCTGAAGTTCTTCAGGAAAATCATCCATTGAAGTACTTGTAAGGATAACTCTGGGTTTCCTCACCACAGCAATCTACATCTCCTATTATTTCTTGACTTCTCTCAAGAGTTCCTTCCCGCTCATGAGAAGTATACTCGTCCTGTCTTCCTCTTTCACTTTCTTCTCCTCTATTGGCAGTAACATGTGTGTCCTACCATTCTTCTCTAAGGTGTATGTATTCTTCCTCCCATCATGAATGAAATTCCTTTCAAACTACCATGGTTTTCCCAACAAAATATGCCATACATCCATGGGAATTATATCACACATAATATCATCTCTATGTCCTCCTATCTTAAATTCAACCAAGCATGGTTTATTAACCATTACCTGGTGTCCTTTCTGCAACCATGAGACTTTGTATGGCTACGTATGTGTAGTGGTAGCCAGGTCCAATTTCTCCACCATCTCTATGGATACTAAGTTATTAGTGCTCCCACTGCCAATTATCACCTTGCATACTATGTATTTAGTCTTGCAAACTTTCCTGAAGAGACTATTCCTCTGCACTGGTTGTTCAACTTTTGCCTCTGGTTTCAAGAGAACCTTCCTCAACATCAGGGATCTTCCATCCTCTGCTCCTTCTGCTTCAACATCTCTTCTTTGTGCTTCTGAAATGTGAGCTTCACCTCATCCTTATTTATTTTTCTTGGGACATTCCCAAGACATGTGCCCTGTCTTTCCATAGGCATAGCATCTTACTTCGCCTCCTCTTCTTCCTCCTCCTCTAGAAGAACTTCTTCCACCACCCTGTCTTCCTCAGGAACTTCCTCCTCTATCTGCATGACTATGTGGTTTATTCATCTCGTCATTAGACTTATGTTCCTTGTCATGGGTAACTCCCTTTCTTTTGTTCGGGGCTAGGATTTTGCCTCTTCCTCGCTGGCTTTGTTTTCTGGCCAACTTATCCTCTACCTTCAATGCGAACTGATAATCATCCTCCACTATCTTTACCGACATCATGCTGAGCTCATCCTGGTTTTCATAACTCATGCCATTTATATACTAGCAAATTTTTCTTCATCTCTCTCCCTTTGTCTAGTTCTGATGTTCAGCCTATAGAACTCCTCTGTGTACTCCTTAACTGTCATCCCCTTCTGTCTCAGGTTCTGCATCTTCCTGAACAAATTAATCTGATAATCCTTGGGCATGAACTTATCCTTCAGCTTGGCTACCATTCTATCCCAATTCTTTATCTTCTTCTTGCTTTTGCTTCTCCTTTCAGTCTGCAGTTCATCCCACCACATTTTTTCATGTCCTTTTAGCCTAGTGACAGCCTATTTCACCTTTCTCTCTTCATTGACATCTTCATAGTTGAAATGTTTGTCCATGGATATTATCCCATCTAGAAGCTCTTCAGCATCTAAATTGCCTTCATACATTGGGACCTCTATCTTGGCTCTGCCTCCCAATCTAGCAACTTCTCTCAGCAAGCATTCTTCGGCAACATCCTCTCTTGCAGCTTCTTCGTCTTCTACTTCTTCACTCTCTACATCGTTGATGTCTCTAGCATCAAGTGCTCTCCTTTGTGTTGCCTCCATTGCCTCTAATTTTGTACGAAGTTCTTGCATCTCCCTTTCTACAGCTTGATTGGATAAAAGTGGTTCCACTCGTCTCCTTGGTGGTATTGTGTTGACTGTCTGTCACACACAGAGTACAAATTCGAGTTCTTATGTCTTCTCTCCTTTGCCTGTTGTATACAAGAAAAACTTCTTCTTTGATACCACTTGATGCAGACCCCCCTTCTCTCCTAAGGGTTGTGTGACCTCCCGGTCTAGAATCTATCAAGAAATTGAGTCTGATTGACTCTCTGGGTCTTTTCTAGACCCCAAACCCACTTACACAGGTCCTTTCTCCAAAGACATAGGTCGTATGAGACCCGCAGGTTCACTCCTAAGCGTTGTTCAACTTCTACGCCAATGGGCACTAGCTCTTCTCTGGCTAAGCCCCTTCCTCTTTGTGACCACGACTATGACCACTCTCCTAACTCAATAGACACTTCATGATTTCACGTATTGGTTCTTCGCATGTGAGCCACCTTGACTCTCTCAACCTATGAAATCCTAACAGGAGCCTAGCGCGTGTTATCCCTTCTATTCTCCTCCACCGATGTGACCCTTTGCTATAACCGTGGGCCAATATTCCGAGCACGCCACGATTTCACATATCAGGAAATCCCAATGT
>JASDQU010751911.1:25106-46148 GCA_032191745.1 Picea mariana
CCCAAGTGTCATTTTTCTCTATTTGATCCAATTTTTCATCCATGGCCTTATTCCAAAATTCATCCTTGCTGGCCTCTTCAAAACAATTTGGTTCAATTGTAGATGAAAGTGCTAGGTGCATTTGTTCTGGTGAACATATTATTCTTCTAGTCTCAACTCCTGCATCTTTGTTTCCGATAATCTGATCTGAAGGATGATTCTTCTGTACTCGTCTGTTAGGTGTCTTTGAAGGCACTTGTTGAGCTTGCTCTTCTGCTTCTGTCGGATTCTCTTCGTCTTCATTTTCTACTTCTTTTTCATATTCGTCTTCTTCGTAAAGTTGTTTCATTGATTCATTTTCTTCTTCCTTTAACTATGGTCTACCTGTTTCATCAATTGTTAAATTGATGCTTTCCACAACTTTTTTCAATCTCAGGTTGTAACACTTGTATGATTTCCTTGTACTTGAGTAACCAACAAGTACTCCTTTGTCCACACGAGAGTCAAACTTTCCCATTCTTCTATCTTCTCTTTTGATGTAACATTTGCTTCCAAAAATTATGAAGTGCTTCACATTTGCTGGTCTTCCTTTCCATAGCTCATAGGGATTTTTATCCGTGTTGTTTCTAAGCATTGATATGTTTTGAATGTGAACTGCTATATGTACTTCCCGTGTCCAAAATATATCTGTCGCTTTGGAATCTATTAGCATTGTTCGAGCCCTTTCCTGTACTGTCTTGTTCTTTCTTTCAACAACTCCATTATGTTGAGGTGTCTTAGCAACAAATAATTTCCTTTTTATTCCATGACTGCTGCAGTAGTCCATAAATTCCTTTGAAGTGAACTCTCCTCCATTATCATATTTCAAACATTTTATTTTTGAATCCATTTCATTTTCAACCATTTCCTTGTAGATCTTGAAGTTTTCAAAAACTTCCGACTTATTCTTGAGAAAACAAACTGCAATCATTCTTGTATAATCATCAACTAATAACATAAAATATTTCTCACCTTTTAAACCCTTTTTTGTAGTTGGTCCAACTAGATCAGTATGCATAATTTCCAGTGATCTTGTCGTTGAATATTCCTTTGATTTGAACCTGGTCTTTGTTTGCCTTCCTTGTTGACAATGCTTGGATAAAGTGTTGGTTGGTTTCGTGATCTGGGACATTTCTTTGACTGCTTCTCTTCTGCTGACTTTGACAAGGTTGTCAAAATGTATGTGACCCATTCTTCTATGCCATAGCCAACTTTCATCTTCCTTTCTTAAACAACACTTTTCATTTCCAATTTCACTTAACACATATATGTTGCTTGAAGTTCTCGCAACTGTAGCAATTAATTTTCCTAAACCTTCTTTTCTTATCTTACACTTTTGTGAATTGAAAGTAACTTTATAACCTTGGTCACACGTTTGACTCACACTTAGAAGATTATGTTTCATATATTCTACTAGTAGAACATTTTCTGCCTTGGTATTCTTGTTCCCAATTCTGACTGTGCATTTTCCAATGATTTTAGCTGAATCATCATTTTCGAAGGAGACTAATCCATCTCTTTCCTTTCTTAATGTAAGAAAATTGTCTCTATCACCTGTCATGTGTTTTGAAAAGCCACTGTCAACATACCAACCATGTTTCTTCTGTTTATCTTGTAGAGCGAGTATGCATTCTTCATTGCTATACTGATTCTACATTTTTATCCATGTCATTTTCTGAGGTTCCTGTCTGTGACTGTTGTTATTCTGTTGCGGTTCTCTAGGAGGGACTGTCATTCTGGAATTTTTGGCCATGTGTCCAAAGTTGTTACATTTGTTACATTCCAGTTTAGTGCTCAAAGATTCAAACCTGTTGTAACTTCTTCTCAGTGTTTCACTAGACCTTCTTGGATAACCCTTTTGTGTATGACTTTCAAATTTATTTATGTTCCTATTGTTAGCTCTGCAATTCACAGTTTTATGTCCAAAATTATTATATGTATAACATAAACCAAAAAAGATGGTTTGATACCAGGGAATTGAATATCTTCTGAAAGGAGGTACTCTTATGAATTCTTCTTCTTCTTGAGGCCTATCTGTTGGTTATTGATTCTGAAATTTGAATCTTCTCGGTGGAGGAGTGTCCCTGTAATCTTCCTTGTAGATCTTCCTATCCCCTTTGATTGTTTCTGCATAGCTTTTTGGATATATTTATTTCTCTGTTCTTTTGGAGCTTGATCCCTTTTCTATTTGAGTGTATCCAAGTTCAGATTTGTCATGATGAGGTTTTTGACTACTGATAATGTCATCCAAAATTTTTGAGCTATTCTGCATATTTTTCTTTTGAAGATCCTTTTTTAATGTGACAATCTCTGCTTCCAAATTTCCAATGATCTTGTCATTTTATTTTAGTTGTTCTTTGAGTGTTTATTCAATTCTTTTATCTTCTTCTATTTGAACCTTCAGATTTGTGATCATTTGTTCTAGTTCTTGAGTGTCTTCTTTTTTTTCAAGTTCCGCTTGTAGTTTATTGTTTTTCTTCTTTTCTCTTATGATAACTTCTACGACACACATCAATTCCTCTCGATAGTCAACTTATGCCTCTTCAATTTATTCTTCGACTTCTTCATATTGTTCTTTGACTTCTTCATATTCTTCTTCGAAGTATTCTTTATTAGAGTCTTCTACTTCCATGAATAAAACTCTTTCTATCTCACTGCCATTGACTTCATCTTCATCTAATGATGATATGTCTTCTTTGGTGCATAAGTTTTTCTTGAAAACTTTCTTTGTGTTTCTTTTGCCTTTATATGTTTGTTTTCTTTTTGAGTAACCTTCATGGTTTCTTTTTTTCTTATGAGGAAATTTGTTAGCAAAATGACCAATACCATCACAATTAAAACAAATTAAAGGAATATTACCTCTATACCTGTCGTCAGTTCCCTTGTTCAGTCTTATGACAAAGTTGGCCACTTCTTCATCATCTTCTGAGACGTCGCTATTGCTGCTATGTTCTTTTTCTTGTTTCTTTCCCTTTTGCTTTGATCTTTTGGATGCTTTGAAGACTGATTCTTTTACGTATAGATTTTCCTGTTCAGTTCTCATTTCATATGCTGTGAAGATTCCATGTAGTTCATCCATACTTATTGATTTTAGATCTGTTCTTTCTTCTAGTACTGATATCTTAGGGTCAAATCTCATAGGAAGAGATCTTAGTACCTTTTGAACAATTACAGATTCTTCGATTTCTTCTCTCAATCCTATGATTGCATTCACTGTTTTATCAACTCGTAAAAAGTAAGCTGCAATATTCTCATCTTAAGTTGTTCGAATTGACCTCTATAAGTTTGAATCTTTACTGCTTTGACTTTTGAATCTCCTTCATAAACATTTCGAAGTTTGTCCCAAATCTCTTTAGCAGATTTACAATGTGCAACTTTGGTGAATAACGTTTCGCGAAGAGCATTTAGAAGTGCATTTGTGGCTTTGGAATTATTCTGACCGAGTTTCATTGCTTTGTCATTTGTTGGGGGAATTGTTGGTGCTGTGTATCCATTTACAATTGATTGCCAAATTTCAAATCCCTGTGCTTGTATATATGTCTTCATCTTTATGCTCCAAAATGCATACTTCTGTCCATTAAACTACGGTATTCCATTTTTATTCAAGTTGTTTCTCTCCATGATCTACCTTTCAATGGTTAAAATGATTTATGAAGGAACCTTCTTTGATGCCAATTGTTGGATTACTAAGAGGGTGGGAGGGTGGGGGGGAGGTGAATCAATAATCAATAATAGAACAATATAATCCTTTTTGACCTTATAATCCAAGTGTTATATCAATGTAACATTATCATCCAATAACTGCAGAGTAAATAATCAATGAACAAATGAACACTCATACACATACACAATACACCAATGTTTTATGTGGAAATCCAAAGCAGGAAAAAACCACATAATGCTTTTTCTTATATGTCTTGAAGAATTACATTCATTGGAAGCACAAACTTCCTTTATTTTCCAGCTGCAACTGGAAGGAGGCTCCAACCCCCTAGTTTCACAAGCTTCAACCTGAGGGAACATCCAACTCCCCAATTCTCTGGCTATAACCAGAAGGAGTCTACAACCCCCTATGTTCTCTGGCTATAACCGAAAGGTGGCTACAACCACCTATCCTTGCCTTGTCCAACCGCCTTGACGTAGAAGTAGAATGATGAAACCACTGTCACACTATCACTGTGAGATATACCACTGTACAACTATATCAATCTGTACCACAGACCTGCATCCAACCTATACAACTGCCCTGTAATCAATCTGTACCAAAACTGAACATGTATCAACAAAAATAGAATAAGCAGGCGACCTATAGTGTTGCAACACACGTATGTACACACCCTATATGTTATGCAACCCACATATGTACGCGACCAAACTGTTATGCAACCTGCGTATGCCTTTTGAAAACCATGGTTTTCTTTCTCTTGAAAACTTATGACCCTCTATAACTTCTTTCACATAGATCTGTAACTTGTCACTGTATTCAGACTGTAACTGTATCCTGTACATGCATCCTCATACGTGTTGTTTTTCTTCATATGAGATATGATTGATATATTATTACAATGATGAGTGTTCCATATATAGGGAACATATTGTGACCATCCATGAAAGGATGCGTCCCTTGAATAATAAATAACTATTTATTATTATTATTTACTTTATTATATATGATATTTAATAATTAATAATCATATTATTAATTATTTTTCTAAGAGAATTTCTTCCGATGTTGTCCAAACATCAACACTCCCTCTCAACGAGGAAGACATTCTGCATCATGTCAAGCTTCTCTATGAAGTATACAAACTTCACCCTAGACTCATGACACTTGTCTGCCAGTCTTGGGAGACTTCTCTCTCCCACCTGAATCGAGGAGAAACTCCTTATGCGACTCTCCTTTTTTGAGCCGATTGACTCTCTCTGAGATCAGGCTCACTTTGGGTCCGCATATAATAGCATACATAATCTTGAGTCTTTGTCATTCCTTTTCAAATCACCATGAATAAGACAAAGACCGCACCAGGATATTTCACCACAAGTACACACCTGTGAGTGAATGTTAGCCTGATGCTAACTGACACGTGAAAAAAACACTTCAAGCACCTCGAGTACATATTAATCCTTGTCATGATCAAGGAAGGACTACGTCTGGGCCCATTTACCACAAGTGAACCTTTATGATAAATGTATCCTATTTCCCTTGGTCTGCATCCCAATCTAGGAGAAGTTCTGCCTGATGATAAAAAATAAACACTCCCTCTTAGCTAGGGAGTTATTTTTCCATAGTAGTACACAACTATTGTCTAGAGACACACAGTCTCCGCCAGTGGTACACAACCACCATAGTAGCAAAAGGTTTGTCACACATGGCACTCCCATGTGGACTTCTAGAGGCTACTCCCTCTAGGAACATTTTAGGTCAACTCCCCATAGTGTGTGACGTCAAGGGTCAAATCCCTTGACATGTCCTCATGTTCTATCCACATGGGACATTGGGATATAATCTCAAATGCACTTATCCCTTTTCAAATAAGTGTCCTCACAGATCAACTCAAATCAATTCATAGAGGAGTGCAATCTGGATAAATTTTGTCACACATGGCACTCCCATGTGGACTTCTAGAGGCTACACCCTCTAGAAACACTAAGGTCAACTCCCATAGTGTGTGATGTCAAGGGTCAACTCCCTTGACATGTCCTCATGTTCTCTCCACATGGGACATGTTCTCATGTGCTCTTCACAAGGGACGTTGGGCTATAAGTCCAAACACACTTATCCCTTCTCGGATAAGTGTCATCACAGATCAACTCAACTCAGTCACAAAGGAGTATGATTTGGAGAATGTCTCAGGAAGTTGCAAACATAAACACTCCCTCTTAGTGAGGGAGGCATTCTCCGCCACACCAAGTTTGTCACAAAAGTACTTGAACTTCGTCCTGGTTTGGTAAGAATATCAACAACCTGCTCATTTGTAGGAAGGTACAACACTAATACTTCCTTTCTCTGCACCATATATCGGATGTAATGGTACTTGATCTCAATGTGGTTCGATTTGTCATGAAACACTGGATTATCTGATATCTTCACACAACTTTGGTTACCATAATGAAACATGGTGGAATCCAACACATGTTTGGATAAATATGCAAGGATCTTGCGAAACCACACTAATTCACGGACTGACATACTTAATGCAATGTACTATGCTTTTGTTGTGCTCAAAGCCACATAAGTCTGTTTCTTGCTACACCAGGAAACCATGGAAGATCCCAAAGTGAAGCAACAACCGAATGTTCTCTTTCTGTCTACTGCACTCCCTGCCCAATCAGAGTCAATATATTCCTGCCATATCATATCAATACTGGAAGTATATCTCAGACCATGTCCAACTGTGCCTCGCAAGTATCTCAACACATGCTTCGCAACAATCCAGTGTGTCTATCTTGGCTGACTCATAAACTGGCTAAGTGCACTCACTGCATAGAAAATATTTGGTTTGGTGTTAACCAGATACATCAATTATCTAATCAGTTGTCTGTACAGATTCAGATCAATTTCATCAGAATCAGAAGAAGACACACTTATTTTATTCGGATTCACCACCATTGGTGTAGCCATGAGCTTCAAGTTCAACATCCCAAAATTCTTCAATATCTCAACTGTGTACTTCCCCTGACTCGGGAAGATCTCATCAGTTCTTTGCCACACCTCTAGTCTTAATAATTAGTGCATTATACCAAGTTCCTTCATCTCAAACTTAGAGGCCAACACATACTTTCATTCAGCAATAAGTCTCTCTGTATCGGTGAGGAATAAATCATCAACGTAGAAGACCAAAATCAAGGACTGACCATTAACAATATTGTAGTATAGGCTGGGATCGACAACACTTTTGCTGAAGCCCAAAGATCATCAGGTGTCCATCAATCCTTGCATACCAAGCTCAAGGTGGTTTCTTGAGTCCATAAAAGGCCTTCTTCAACATGCACACATGAGACTCCTTCTCATGTATCGCGAAACCATATGGTTTTTCGATGTATACTTCTTCCTCAATATCTCCATTGAGAAAGGTTGTCTTTACATCCATATGATGTACTCTCCAACCCATGGATGTTGCAGGGGAAATAATCATCTGGATATAAGTGTATCAAGCAACAAGAGAAAATGTCTCCTCATAATCTATTCCCTCCACCCGAGAGACTCCTCTAGAAAAAAATCTCATTTTGTGCCTCTCGATGCTCCCGTCAACTATGTGTTTGATATTGCAGATCCATTTGGAAGTCACTGCAAACTTCCCCTCATGTCTCGAAACAATATCCCACACATCAATCTTCATGATGGACTGATACTCCTCCATCATGGCATCTCTCCATAATGGATGACTAGTTGCCTCTTCATAACAAGAAGGTTTTCAATCAATTATGTGGCTCATAGTTGTGGCATAACACGAATATCTCTGAGGTATCTTTTTCTCTTGGAAGGTACCATCTCTTTCTGTATCTTACTCAATCTGTCTCTGACCAAGGATGTATATTCGATATTCCATCAAAGACTCACTGTACCCTTTTCTACCTGAAGGGTCTAGCTTGGTCCTTTTATCCTTGGGTACATGCATGTATATTGAACACCCAAATATCCTGAAGTGTCCAACCTCAGGCTTCACTCCGGTGAAGGCCTCCTCAGGAGTCATGTTCCTCAAGGACTTCTATTATGAACATACACTATAGTCATGGATGCCTCTACCCACAGAAACATATGTAAATGTTGATCATGAATCATTGCCTTTACTGTCTCAACAATAGATCTATTCTTCTTCTCTGAGACCCCATTCTGTTGAGGGTTGTGAGGAACAATGTACTCCCTCTTAATCCCTGCCTCAAACATCTCTAGGAAACATCGATGTTCCCTCATGGAACCAATGTCCCCCAAGACATATCGAGGTTTCCTCGTGAAACTAATGTCTTGGTTCCTTCATCTAGTAATCCACTGATTACTCTGCAGTAAACTAGTAGCGTACTGCTACTACCATGCCATCGATAGCTCAAATCATCCACCACATTCTTTATGAATATGCTGCAATCAACCAGTAGTACACAACTACTACAATGTCATCCAATAGTACACAATTGTTTCCATGTCATAGTTCGCTCAAACTGATAGAATCATGTATCAAGGCCAGAACTGGTCGAATAGTCAATCTGTACAATCTGTCTTCTTGAACACCAATCACCCGAGCAAAATCCATACTAGAGTTCTTGTTCCATGAAAGAACCTTTTCATCAAAGAAAGCAACCTTGTAGCCTTTGTTTTCTAAGGCTGAAATAGAGACAAGGTTCCTTCTCATCCCAGGTGCAAATAATACATCACTCAAATGGACTAGGGTGCCTGAATCCAATTGTAAGGAAGTGGATCACAGTATATCTGGCATCATCACCAAGTACAACATGCAAATAAGATTATTTATTTACTAGATCTGTAAGGTGATCTTTGTATCCAGTAATATGTCTGGAAGCACCACTGTCAATCAAACAAATATCATTACTAGTAGGAACCATACTTGACATATTGAGGTTCCCTCATGAAACCAATGTCTAAGACATATCGAGGTTCCCTCATGGAACCAATGTCTCACAAGACATATTGAGGTTTCCTCGTGAAACCAATGTCTCGGTTCCTTCATTTGAACATCTGAGGCACATCAGGATGAAGTCTACATTCCCCCTTACTAGTCCACACAGGACCCTCCGGGGAGAATGTTTCATGATGCTGCTTGAAACATCAACACATTGACACAATCTTCATGTGATCTTGACTAAGGGGGTTTGTCACTGCTTCTCATGTCCATCTTGATCAATCCACAACAAATACTTGCGTTGATCTCACCAAATGCGAGAGAACTTGCTGCACATGCACCCATTTCCTACTCAACATAAACCGATCCCTATATAAGAAGTTAAACTTCCAATCAATCATAAACTTTGATGAATTTTTCGAAGTCAAAGTTCGAATCAATTAGAGACTCCGATGAATTTTTCGAGGCTGGATTCAAAATTGGAAATAGATTTATCCACGAAATTTGGATCATGATTAAATTCTAGTCATAGCTTTCATTCTGTGACCATTAATGGAACATTTGCAGATAATACGCTTAAACTGCTTGACCAGCTCCGTCTTATCAACCTTAAAGACGATGCACTCACATGACCCATTCTAGATCTCTCAGGGCTACACAACCTCAAGAGCTTATTCCTCAATCATAACAACTTCACTGGGTCTTTCCCGACTTCAATCGCGGGTCTACATCTTCTCAAGGTTATATTTCTGATAGATAATTCTATAGGCAAGGAAATTCCCGTCGCGTTGGCCAAGATCCCCAGATTGATCAATTCAGTGGGATGATTCCTGCGTTTACTCAGTCGATTATGAAGGTATTCCATGTCTCCAACAATATTCTTTCTTGACCGATACCAGATACCCTAAGTGCATTCAATTCTTCTTCGTTTGTAAGGAATCTGGGTTTCTGTGGGAAGTCCATATAGAAATCATGCAATGTTACATCACCGGTCCCAACTGTGCCTTTCGCTGCCATATCTGCTAGTCCTCAAACTCAAGATTTCTTGCCTCTAACGAAGAACAAAAAGTCATGGAAGCCCCGTGGAGGGAAAACTGTTTCCATTGTGGTTGGAAGTGTGGTGGGATTGAAATGAGAAGCAAGCTATCTTCTCTCATTTTCCTGGGCCTCCCGTGAGGGAGTCAAGCCCAGTCCTGCTCTGATTCCATGTTGTTTTTCTTCATATGAGACATGATTTATATATTATTACAATGATGAGTGTTCCATATATAGGGAACATATGGTTACCATCCATGAAAAGATGAGTCCCTTGAATAATCAATAACTATTTATTATTATCATTTACTTTATTATATATGATATTTAATAATTAATAATCATATTATTAATTATCATTCTAAGAGAATGTCTTCTGATGTTGTCCAAAAATCAACAATACATAACCTTTACCCAAATCATATATATCTCTCTCTACTCATGTGCTGTAATTTCGAGAATTTCGCCGTCAACCCTTTGTACTACCTCAGATTTTCACAACTTCAGATGTATCAATGAGTACTTGCAATATGCCTCACACAACAAAAGACATTCAATGTGTTCAAGTGTAATTAAATGAGAGAGATTTGCCTCTTATTTATACTTTCATGTAGAATTACACTTTTCTTATTTTAGGGATTTCTCCATTTACTTTATTATTTAAATAATTTCTTTTTCAAACACTTTGACTTTTTGGGGCTTTTAGATGACTCATGAGGGTCCTCCAACTTCACATGGCCATAAATCTCTAACCGTGAGGAGTTATGTGACGTTCCACATACCATCAGAAATGGCATGACAAACACTATCCATATAGGATAGTTTCATTGACAAATTCACTGACCTTCATCTCATTATTCCACATTAAGCATGTGTTCTCTAACCATACTTCTAGGATAACTCAATCCGCAAAGCGTCTTCCCGTGAGGGATTTCACCATAAGGGGAACACTTTGGAGTTCATCCATTTGTATTTCTTATCAACCATGACAAGACAATAATGAGTCATCTTTACATCAAACAAACTTGGGTCCATTACCCAAACCTTTTTTCTACCATGCTTTCTTCAAGGGTTGACATCAATGACAACCAACCTTAATCAATAGGAACAACCTCCTGACTATGTTAAGAATAACTCCAACCTTGTTTATTACCTTAAGAAATGTCTCTATGGTATTAAGCAAGCTTGTTGGGGTTGGTATGCTAAAATGGATAGATTTTCTTTTTGACACCAACTTTTTAGATGTCATTTTGACCCTAATGTCTATACCAAGAAAGTAGGAAACCATCTTGTAATACTTGTTCTTTATGTTGATGACCTTATTCTCACTAGTAGTGACCTAAATCTTTTAAACCATGTGAAATTCAACATTAAGAATAAATTTGAAATGACAGACTTAATTTTGAATTATTTCCTTGGTCTCCAAGTATTGCAAACCAAGGAAGGAATTTCTCTTTCCCAGTTCAAGTATGCATGTGACTTTCTTCATCGTTTTCAGATGGAATATTGTAAACTAGCCCCTTATCCCTTTCAATGTGGAGTCAAACTTCCTTCCCCATATACTACACCAAAAGTAGATTCCACTTTGTATCATCAGTTAGTTGGTATCCTCTTATATTTGACTTAAAACCATCCTAATATTTCCTTTGTTGATGGGGTTGTTACCTATTATATGAAAATACCCTATGAGAGCCATTGGAAATCAACAAAAATGATACTTCAGTATATATGGGGTACAATTTAGTTTTGGATACAATACAATTCAGGTGAGACTTCTTTATTGGTTGATTTCACTGATTCCGATTGGGCTGGCAACTCTGATAATGGAAAGTCTACTATAGGTTATATTTTCAGTTTTGGTTCCAGACCTGTCACTTGACTTGTAAGAAACATCAATCTTTTTCTCTTTCTTTAGCAGAAGCAAAATACCAAGCAACAATTAATGCAAGTCAAGAATCCTTGTGGCTTTGATAGATCCTTCCAGAGTTTTAATTATCGTAGTGGTATTTGACCACACTCTAGTGTGACGATTAGAGTGTCATCAAGCTCACCAAAGATCCAATTCAACATTAGCGTAGAAAATACATCGAACAACACATGCACTTCATTAGAAATCTTATTCATGATCGTGTTTCTGAAGTGCTCTTTTTCCCTACAAATGATCAAGTTGTAGACATTTTCACAAAGTCTCTTACAGAAGTGAAGTTTTCCAAATTTTGATCTATGTTAGGATTTCGGGAAGTTGTCATTAAGGGGGGACTAGGATCTAATGCATCCTTCCTTCTCCTATTGTGCCACCTTTGTAAATCCTTCAATATCATCCCAAGTTGTTCTTAAGGGGGAATGTTAGAATATTTAGACACTTAGAAGTTAGTAAAGATCAATTTGGTCTACTGTGTATTTAGGTAAAATCCGTTTCTTTTCTATGCATTTGTAGTTATGTAATTTGATAGTAATGATATGGTTTAGACATAAAATGATCCAACAGTTCATATTCTCCTCGATACTAACAACTATATTGATCAATGGCATAACTCCCGATTGGTCCATGATCTTTATTTTGAAATACATAATGAATAACAAGAAGATAAAGAATAAATGAATATTGCAAAAAACCAAAATCATTATTCATAATATACTCACACGAGAGTACAATATATATAGTAGAAACCTCTCATATACAACTTTAACGATCTTCATAACTAATCATAAGTAACTTTGGATAATGGAGATATCCTAAAATATTAATGAGACAGTGTTATGACTTAATAATTAGAGAATTTTTTTTAACAACCCCCCCCATCATAAGTCCATACAAGTGTATCATCTATGATGCAACAAAGATTAGTGTAAAAGATGATAACAAATCTAAAACTTCATGAGTCTCGATGAAGATCTATTTGAAAAACTGCCAAAATAATCTAGATGTAGAAAAACAATATGGACAACAACTATAGAAGTTAAGAACATATAATGGAGACAAATATGTTAACAAAAAATTTACAACTCACTGCACTACACATGTCATTCATATGCAATATATTGTTCCATATACACCACAAAAAAATGGTGTTGTTCAGAGAAATAATTGCACATTAAAGGAAATAGAAAAGTGTATGATCCAATCTAAGGCATTAAATCTTTATTATTGGGAGGAAGTAATAAATTTTGCCAATTACATAGTCAATCACACTCTCACAAAGGCTTTAAAAAATATAACATTGGAAGAAACATGGAGTAAATATAATCTAGATGTAAGCGACTTCTATGTGTTTGGTAGTGAAGCATGGGCTCACGTCCTTGATGAGAAAATGAAAACATTACAACCTAAAAGTTGGAATTATATTTTTATTGGATATTCTGAAGATGTAAAAGGTTATATACTTCCTCAACCTCATTCCAATGAAATTTTTATTAGGAGAGATGTTAAGTTTGATTAAAATCTCTTGGCTTGTGAGTCTAAGTTGGTGTTTATGCCATCTTCGATGTCTATTCCATCTTCTCTTCCCAACTTTTCTGTTAGTGATCCTATTCTAGTTTATTCTTCAGACGATGACAACGGAGATGAAAAACCACTTCTACTTGCTCACCTTCCTCTAGTGGGATCCATTGAACATGAACCTACATCAACACCACATCTTTCTAGATAAGTCCATACAACATGAGAAGTAGTTGGTGATTTTGCTGGTAATCATATATATCAGTGTCATACATGGTAACAGTCTAGTGAGCCTCCTCTCTTTTGGCTCAAGTTTTAAAGACTCATGATTCAAAAACATTTGTAGAATATTTTGGCCATCCAAATTAGGACACAATAATGAATGAATAATATCGTTCCTTAATGGAGAATGATTCTTGAGATCTTGTACCTCTTTCGAAAGGAAGAAAAATTATCAGATGTAAATGGGTGTATAGAACTAAGTATGTATAAGACAAAAGTGTTAAAAGACATAACACTCAGTTAGTTGTAAATGGTTTTTTCAAATTGAAGGAATTGACTATAATGAAACCTTTGAATCCATAGCCAAAATGAATTTCATTTGCCTTGTTTAATTCCTTTTTGCCTCACATAAATGGGAGGTCTATCATATGGATGTTAAATTTGCCTTCTTGCATGGGGATTTGCAAGAAGAAATTTACATGGAACAGCCTCTTGACTATGTCCAGAATGACTCCAACCTTGTTTGTTGCCTTAAGAAATGTCTCTATGGTATTAAGCAATCTTGTTGGGGTTGGTATGCTAAAATGAATAGCTTTTCTTTTTGATGCAAACGTTTTTAGATGTCATTTTGACCCCAATGTCTATACCAAGAAAGTAGGAAAGAATCTCATAATACTTGTTCTTTATGTTGATGACCATATTCTCACTAGTAGTGACCTCAAACTTTTAAACCATGTGAAATTCAACATTAAGAAGAAGTTTGAAATGACATACTTAAGTTTGAATTATTTCCTGGGCCTCCAAGTATTGCAAACCAAGGAAGGAATTTCTCTTTCTCAGTCCAAGTATGCATGTGAATTTCTTCGTCGCTTTCAGATGGAAGATTGTAAACTAGCCCCTTCTCCCTTTCAATGTGGAGTCAAACTTCCTGCCCCCTATACTACACCAAAAGTAGATTCCACTTTGTATCATCAATTAGTTGGTATCCTCTTATATTTGAATTAAAACCATCCTAATATTTCCTTCGTTGATGGGGTTGTTACCTAGTATATACAAACACCACATGAGAGCCATTGGAAATCAACAAAAATGATACTTCTATATATAGGGGTACAATTCAGTTTGGGATACATTACAGTTCAGCTGGGACTTATTTATTGGTTGATTTCAATGATTCTGATTGGGTTGACAACTCTGATGATGGAAATTCTACTACATGTTATATTTTCAGTTTTGGTTCTAGACCTATCACTTGGACTTGTAAGAAACATCAAGATTTTTCTCTTTCTTTAGCAGAAGCAGAACACCGAACAACAATTAATGCAAGTCAAGAATCCTTGTGGCTTTGATAGATCCTTTTAGAGTTTTAATTATCGTAGTGGTATCTGACCACACTCTAGTGTGACAATTAGAGTGTCATCAAGCTTACCAAAGATCCAATTCAACATTAGCGTAGAAAATACATTGAACAACACATGCACTTCATCAGAAATCTTATTCATGATCGCGTTTTCGAAGTGCTCTTTTTCCCTACAAATGATCAAGTTGCAGACATTTTCACAAAGTCTCTTATAGAAGCGAAGTTTTCCAAACTTCGATGTATGTTAGGTTTTCATGAAGTTGTCATTAAGGTGGGACTAGGCTATAATGCATCCTTCCTTCTCCTATTGTGCCACCTTTATAAATCCTTCAATATAATCCCAAGTTGTTCTTAAGGGGGAATGTTAGAATATTTAGACACTTAGAAGTTAGTAAAGATCAACTTGGTCTACAATGTCTTTAGGTAAAATGTGTTTCTTTTCTATGCATTTATAGTTATGTAATTTGATGGTAAGAATATGTTCTGGACATAAAATGATCCAATAGTTCATATTCTCCTCAATACTAACAACTATATTTATCAGTGGCATAACTCCCGACTGGTCCATGATCTTTATTTTGAAATACATAATGAATAACAAGAAGATCAAGAATAAACAAAAATTGCAAAAAACCAAAATCATTATTTACAATATACTCACATTAGAGTACAATAAATATAGTACAAACCTTTGATATCCACCTTTAACGGTCTTCATAACTAATCATAAGTAACTTGGGATAAATGAGATATCCTAAAATATTAATGAGATGGTCTTATGACTTAATAATTAGAGAAAAATTGTTCACAAACCCCCCATTAATCATAAGTCCATACAAGTGTATCATTTATGATGCAACAAATTTTAATGTAAAAGATGATAACAAATCCAAGTCTTCAATATGATACTCATGGTCTAAAACTTCATGAGTGTCGATGAAGATCTATTTGAAAAATCGCCAAAAAAGGATGCCAAAAAAAACCCCGAAAAACTCACCGTGCAACAAATGAGCTAGATAATATGTAACTGTTCATTGATGTGAACCCCAATCCAATGAGAGAAAACTCCAATGAGAAGTGAATTGGCTACAAATCAAAAACATCACAAATCCTGAAATTTTCCAACAATCTAGTATGCCAAGCGAAAGTGCAAAAATAAATCTATCCTCTGTAAGGTTTGAAGACTATCATTGTAAAGTTTGAAGACTATTAAGAGAAAAAACGTGTTCACAAAACTGCCTTCAAATATCGATACTCAAAAATTGTTAATAATCTAGCTAATAGAAAAAAATGTCACTCAACATCTCAATTCTGTATCCTATAAAAAACTATGTATGAAAAACCTATAATGATTCAACAAGTGAATCATAATATGAAAATTCCACTGAGAAGTAAACCAGATGAACTGTTGGTACTGCTCCATATCTTGAAACCACATTGTATATCGAAGTGTCGAACAATCATACAAGTTACAAATATGAAAGTGACTAAATCTTGAAATACCAAAAATGTGGCAAATCATCCATCCATACTAGTGTCCAAGTGTTGAAGGTCAAAGTGACCAATCCAAAACTGTATGTGAGTGATCCATGTCAACATCACCAAATATGGAATCCATCATCCTATCTTAAATCAATCCATCAACACATCTTCAAAAAATCAAAGTAAAATCCTCAATCCTCAAAATCAATGGTAGACTTTGAAACTTGAAGTTTGAAAAATATCATCAATATATTCCTTCTGTGTCAACTGAAAGGTGATAAGTGACTCCTAGGACCTGTGAATTAAAAGCATTAATACACCCTTATAAGTGGAAAAGGATAACCAAACTATTTTTGATTGGAGTCGAAAGACTATATCTTGAACTCAAAATACTACATCAAGTGGGCCTCGATCATGCCTTGAATTATCAATTCCTGAAACATAACATTCATGTCCATTTGCTGCAAAAACCTCTCCAATCAAGGATTCATTTACCTATGTATGAACCCAATGATAAGACCACTCCAACAACTTATCTTCCAAAATCCAATGCCATGTACTTAACCATTCAAAATTTGTTTGTTTTATCCGAATCTTTGTTTACTTTCGACATTGTTGTAAGAGGTGATTTGTCTTCCAACATAAACTACATGGAGTAAGATAAACAAATGCAATGCAATATGTCCAACTCAATGGAAACATTGGCATTGTTCAGGTACATCATCCAACTTAGAAACATCAAGTGCATAATCCTTATTATCATTAATTGCATCAACATCGGCCTTATCCTCCTATTTCTCATCATGATCATCAACATCATCAATTGTATCATCATCATCAACATCAAGTTCCTTCTTACCATCATCCACTATATGTTATTGCAAATCATCATAAAGAAACCCCACGCTCACAAATGTAACGGGTTTGGAATAATCAAGAAGATGAAATAAGTCAGGCTCATTTTTTGCATACCCTAAGAGAAATTTATTTCCCTTGAATTGTACAAATGTAACAGGTTTGGAGTAATTAGTAGTATGAAATAAGTTTTACTCATTCTTTTCATATCCTAAGCCAAAGTTGTTCCTCTTGAACTGTAACACTTCCCAAGCTCCGGTAACTTTATCTTGACTTTCAAACTTATCCTTATCCTCATTATTGGCTTTATCCAATTCTTCATCTGCCTATATAGTGTCATTATCAAATTTCATTGTCTAATTCATAGATGAAGGATACTTGATTCCCTTATGGTCATTTTTAGTAATAGTTCATCCAATTGATGGATTATTTTGAACAACTATGGGTTTAGTGTGTTGATAGGTAAAAGTTGTAATTCATCATTTAACAACTTGTTATGAGTTTGAAGTAGATCAATCCTTTTGTGCACGATGTTCATACATGTGACTTAGTGAAGTTTTATTGATTTTAAGACTTGATCATGGTTCAATATTAATTAAAGTGTGTATAAGACTAAACAAGCCTTCGATACTTGCCATCATGATCCAAGGAAGTTCTTCAAGTGTTACAATGCCAAAACAAAGTCTCACAATGAAAACCGCCAAGTGTTGCAGACACTTATGATTCCTCTATTCATTTTTGGGCTAGATCAAATGACTCAAAATACAATTTTCAAAGTGCAACAAACATGCAAAACATGTTGGACCTTCAATACTTCATAGTTTTGGACCTTCAATACTTCATAAAGACTTATTGCAAGTCTAGGTTGAAGTAAGACTCCTAAGAATTCAATGAGAGACTCAAACTTATAAAATTACAATTAAATAATTGATGCAAAATACATCCAAATACTTTACAAAAATAAAATCTCTATGATAATTTCAAGAAAATCTCTTCAATTTAGACCTTAAAAGATCATACATTCTCTATAGACGGTCTCCTTGCAAATACTTTCTATCATATTGTGTTAGCACTGTTGTTCCAATGCTCTTGTTGCTCATCATTTGATTGCTTGTTTTGTTTTAATTTTTTGGACTACACATTTGCTTTCCTTTGCCTTTGAATCTTGATGTAAATGCATATTTAAATTATCCTTCAAAAATCTTGGTTCTTTATTTTTTCTTTAAGAACAAACAAACTAGTTCTTCAAATGTCAAAGTACCTACTTTTGATGACCTTATGAGACTTGTGGTGAATACATTGAATGACACTGGAAGATTGTATAAAATGATTGAGGTCACTTATATGTTCCCTATTTCATAACCAACTAGAAATAACTATTATTTTAGTGTTTTATTGTGATGTGCTCGTTGAAAATATATCCTTCAAAAAACATATAATATATTTCTAAGATGAAACATTGTTGCCTCATTGGATGTTTTATATATAAACTTTAATATGTTTGATTCCTCAGTTACGATTTTGCACCAATGATTAGGTACTATCTCATCTATGAGTGATATGCCAATAATAACAAATGCTTCTTTTCACTCCCATCAAATTCATATCACATGACAATGATGGTTTATGAAGTGTTGCACTTGCCAAAATCTTTTTCGATCTTGAAGTTGGATTTGGGATGTAAGCCCTTAGTTGATGTGATACCATCCTCATTCACTTTTGTATTAACCTTTCTTATAAGTGCTTTGTCATTGTGACACTTCCTAATATGCAAATTGTGTAAACCAAGTTATATCCCTTCTTGATTATTTCATTCCAAGTTGATATGATAGTGTATAAAAATCAAGTCACACTACTTCCTAAACTCTTCCATAATCAAACAACTCTTCCAAAGGAGAGGGATGTTAGGATATTTAGATACTTAGGATTTAGTTAAGATCAACTTGGTTTACTACGTCTTTAGTTAAAGTGTGTTTCTTTAGTATATATTAGCATGCATTTGTAGTTATATAATTCAATGATCACGATATGTTATAGACATAAAGTGATTTGATAGTTCATATTTTCTTTGATATTTACGGCTGTATTGATCCATGACTTGACACTTGATTGGTTCATGATCTCTATTTAAATAACAGGGAGGGCCATTTATTGAATATCGATTGTGAAAAATTCTTATGTACAATATTTTTCTTTTGCATTAATATATTCCCTCAAGTGGTTGTGTTTGTTAGGGCCATGCATTGTTTTCCTCTTTGAAATTTTTAACCACGTAAAACACTAGTGTATTGATCCTTGATCTCTTTGTGTGAGTGGTTACTTAAGGTGTTTGACTTGTGTGAAAATACCTTTCTTTGTTGAACATGGTATTAGAACCCGTATGATGACTCACTCCCATTGTTGATCGAGATCTTAAACCTATGTTACCATATGCATCAAAAGATTTATGGGTTTTGCGATTTATATGCATTTCTAGGCAGAGCGAACTATTCCATTACGTCCAAAGCATTGATTTCAATTGGAAACACTTTTTTTTTCTCCCAAAAAGGCTTTTGTTTGCTTAAGATATAGCCATTTTTGTTAGATCTGAAGATGCAAACAAGAGTTTTTGAGGCAAGCACACACTTAAAGGCAAAGAGAAAAAAAAAGCTCTCCTCCTCTCTCATAAGATTTGCCATATATTTTGCATTAACTCACTTGTTTGAAAATTACTTTACTAATAAGAGGTCTTGGGTTCAAGTCCTTTTCATTAAGTGATTTTTTGAAATAATTTAAGTAATTTTGAGTTATTACACAACTTTATTGTAAAGTGTGTTTCACTTAAATTATAAAAGTGAATAATTATAAAGTAACTTTAATGTTTGTTTGTTTGTTTTTTTATTTTTAATTTTTTATCAGTTACTTTTTGTATGAAATTTAATTTATAAAGTAACTTCATTCTAAAAGTGATTCTCACTTATTTTATAGAAGTGAATTACTTTATAAGTAACTTATTTGTAAAAGTGATTTTATAGGCTAAGTTAGAGAATGAGCTTATACAATTTTTTTTTTCATTCAACAACCTCATTGTGCATCCCTCACCATGTAGGTCGACCTCTACTTGCCACCTCTAGGTACCTTCGTTATCTTTTATGACTTTCTTAAAAATGACATAACTTTGACAACTGATGTTTGTTTTCAAAGTTTTTTTGAACCTACTCATTTTTTTCGAAAGCTTTCCATCTAGACAATCATTTTATGCTTTTAAAGCCATCTTATCTACATATTTTGTTATGGCTACTCCAAGTGATCTTTTGCCTACCAATGCCAACTATTTCTTATGAAAATCCTGTATGGCAGATGTATTACGAAGTAGAAGACTTTACCAGATTACTTCGGGAAAACAAACTACCACCATTGACGCTGCAAAGAAATCCAAATGGGCTAATAAAAATGACGAATCACGTGGATTAATTGGAATGTCCATATCTAGTGATTTATGGTTTCACTTTCAAGAAATTGATGACCGAATTTCTTATTTGGTAAACACAATGAGATTTGATCCCACTAGTTTGAAAACCAATTAATTTCTTTAAATTCCAATGATTTCTCTTGCATTGAAGATTATCCATCTAAGTTCAAAATATGCAAACTTTTACTTGTAGATTGTAAAATAACAATGGAGGATGATTGATGTATATATGCTATTTTTGCTAATCTTGGTAGTGCATATTTTGTTAATTTGTATCTACTTTTCACTCCACTAGAGAAGATCTAAGGGCTTTTTACAAACCACACTCTCTTGATTTTTTTTTGTGATTCTTTGATTAAAGAGAAAGATAAGCACTTGCATATTGGAGTGATCAACATTGCATGTACATCTAACAAAGCCTTAGTGGTCCAACAAAATGATAAATCCAAACATTCAAAAAAACATCATCCTCGCAACAAGAAGCAAAGCAAGGTCAACAAACCCTCTTAGCCAACTTCTATTCCCAATGGTGACAAATGACCAAAATAAAAAAGTAAGAACAGTGAGAGCCATTTTAATTTTTGTGGATGAGATGGTCATCTAG
>JASDQU010751911.1:52664-68241 GCA_032191745.1 Picea mariana
AACTCAAAAATTTCACATGAATGCCTTTACACATTCCTTGATTGTCAATGCATTCATGACATATCAATTCATGAATTATTCCAAGGGTTACAAACAGTGTTTACTACCAGAGGTTCATACCTCCATCATTAAGTTTCTCCTTCCTGAGTCATACCTTACTTCGGTATCCAAGGCATACAACTTCCTTTCAAGTTTATGCATAACACTAAGACAATAACATATTTCATAAGGGGTTCTTACCAAATCCATTCATACCTTGTGCCACATAGGCACGAATATATTTATACTGGTTCTTGGATGCTAGCACTCTCTTTCTGATCTCTACCTCATCAACAGTGCTTTAGCAATATTTTCACAGTCTTGTCGATAATCTTTCGACTGCAGCCTTCCCATGGTCACCCTCTGCTTGAGGTTGTTCATTATTGGCAACTGTCTTTCTCAACAGTTCCAATCTTATTTCTTTCTACACGTTACATACACCATAGGCACATTAGTCGTCATGTAAAATTAAAATGCAAGTACCATAACATTTAAATTAATAAAATATTTTCAGACATGTCCCAACATATCTGTATGTACTTCATCACACTATCCTTAATGTTTTCATGAGTGCAACACAACAATTCTCAATCATTTTCACAGTATTACAACCATCATCACTATGGTGTCAAAACATTTTCGTTCATCAATGTACTAGCTTTCTCATCCCATAGAAAACATATTACACATAAAGGAAAGAATTGAGGGCTCTTCCCTTCTTCAAATTCTTTCTACATCGCCTGGGTATTTTCATCCCAGTCGAGTTATCTCTAAGGTCTCACTGCCTTTTCTTAATCATGCCCTCAACCAAGTCTAAGTAGTTAAACGTACTCATTTATTCATTTAATCATACTCAGGGGGTTTACTTGCCTTTTAGCAACTATACCAGTTTCCATGACGGTTTTTTTAATCCTACGGCTCTGTTAAACAATTTAGGGTTCTTAGGGTGAGGAAAGTGTTCCTCCTTTTCTCCCCATTTTACTTATGCAATTTACTTCTTATTGTGGTCTTCCTGTTCTTTTCCTGAGCATCCTTGGTTAGGTCTCGCCCTAATTTTTTTTTTTTGGAATACAACAACATCCTTTAACAACAAAATTTTTGTTCATAGTGGACCATGAACTTGTGCATCCTGCACATTACCATTCGGTTATCAGAATGGTCACATTTAGTTGTTATTCTTATATTAATTACATGATACTTTAAAAATGTAATCCATGATTCTTATATATAGACAGGCTTTGCAGCCCATTGTCCAACCTTCAACAATTATTAGGGTTGTGACTTTGTTCTTTTGATAGAGTCCTTACACAGTTTCTTCACAGGGAACTCCTTTAGCATGCAAATTCCTTCTTTTACATCCATCACTATCTGTGATGGTCTCAAGTTCGAATTAGCTTCAACTTGTTAATAAGCATTCTTTAAGGGACACAGGCATACATTTCTGACATGCATTCCAGATTATGCATCCACACATGTTCTCAGTTTTTGCTAACTTACATCCATAATGTACTTAGCTATACTCATAATCGTAAGCCTGTGTGCAGTTGCCATAAGTATATTTTACATCCCACATGCATCTTTACTATTAAGATCAGTCAACTCAGGATTGTTCACAATCCTTCTCATGTGATGCTCAAAGGCATAATCATTTGTCTCTTATTATGACAAGAGAGCATCTTTGCTCGTTTAATTTTTATCTAATTATATTAGTGTTTCCTGAGGAGATGGAATACATTCCCCTCTGGCTATTTTTTGGAACAAAACTTTCATGACTCCCCAGAATGGAGCCAACTATGCATTCACAATATTCACTCAATCCCGGCAAGTGCAATGCTCGCCTCACGTTTCACTCATCAGGGCAATCATATTGGGCCTCTAGTATACTTATACTCTTACATCGTACATGTGCATCTGTCACACACTTGATACCATTCGTATCTAACTGGTATCGATATCAGGCTTCATATTAAGAAGATTCATAATTCTTTAAACCAATAAGCTCAAGCATACACACATGACTAAGTATTCATCATACTAGATCATGCCTCCTCATCACACGACCACCGGCGGTGACCATAATCTGAACTAAAAGGTGCTTCACATTTCGCGATTTCAGGATTCCTATTGCAAGGAACTCTGGTCCCTCGATCCCTGAAATATGAAAACCCGAAAGACTGAGGCTAAGGTTTTCTCGGCTCTTTTATCCACATGACCCTTTGCTCGGAACCTGGGGTCAACTTCTAGACACGCGTCGGGATCCCATGTTTCGGCGAATCCACGGACAACGCTCCATCGTTTCCCAAACTTCTGATCCACGAGGGTTAGATAACCTGGATCCCACGGTCTAGATCTCTCTACCAATCAACGGTCCTGATCAAATCTTGACTTTCCACCTTTCGGGATTCTGGCGGAGTCTTCACCTCCTAACTCACAATTTCGAATCCCCAAAATGTGTATGCGTTAGATCAACGATCCACCGCCTGTCTCGATCCAACGGCTCAGGTTTGATGTTGGGATTTCATGACATGCGAGTTCTCAAAAGTCTGCCCGTTGACTTCTAAACCTCCGACTCCTGAAGATCCGATTACACCGGATCTACGGTTCAGGTCATCCTCTAACCAACAACCCTGATTGAATCGATGATTTACCTTGCACGACTTTGGGAAAGTATTCGCTTCAACTTTCCCAATAGCCGAAACCTCGAAGCTCTAGATCAATGACTTTCGTTGATTCCAATCTAACGGATACTATTCCTCCTGAGATTGTGAGTGTGTTATAACCTTAATTTTCACCATACAAGCTTACCTAGCAGCAGGCCATCTCAGATTCCTTCTTTGCTAAAACACTGCTGAACAACTCTTCTTAAAAACACTTTTTATAAAGGCCCACGTGCCCTGCTCTATCACTGCACGTGTGTACACGCTCGCTGACCCAAAACAACCTGCGTGTACCTACAAAAGCACGAAAAAAGGAAAGTTGCCGACGGGACACACAACTTTGGGTGAGTTAACTGAACCTTCCGGCCATGCATGGCCAAGGGTTCACCCAAATACCTAGCTTCTTCTAGCCTATAAAAGAAGGGTTAGGGGTCCCATTTGGAAGAGGATAATCATAGTAAATAAACTATACCCATTTGCACATTCCCTTTGTCCCAACCCTTTAGCCATCCTTGTGCAAGAAGAGATACAGAGAAAAGAAGTTGGAGGACAGTAGAAGAGGAGCCCGGGACTAGGTTCGTCGAGCAACGACTGGCTTCATCATTGTAAGTTGATTTGTTGAAGTTAATAATAAAGAGATACTTTTCCCGTCCCACCATATGAGGTTTTTATGATTTATTGTATACTTGTTTATTGAAATCTCTAACCCATTAATCTATAGATCAAATGCATGCGAAGTTTGTTGTTTGTTTTATGTGAATGCAGGTCAGCCTTGGGAGGAGAGCTGCAATCAAAAAATGATCAAGTGTAAGGAGGGATCTACATCAAACGCCCGTAATAAGGTATGCTCATTTAACTATGTATTTTCTTAAGAATAATGGGGATTAGGTCTGGGACGACGGTAGAAAGTAGAGATCTTTAGGTCTTTTTTGCATGCATAATCTAACCCTAAGTGCTAGTCTGTAGAGGGATTTCCCACTCACAACAGAATTGGCGACCATACTGGGGAAGTCTCTAGGGTTCCTGGGGATATTTTTTGGGTATTTTTAAGAACTGGTTTCATTTTCCTGTTTTTAAAGTTTCTACAAAAGTATGAGCTAACAGAGATTCTGGTCTTCCATACCAGTTATCTCTGTTTCTTTGCTTGACTGTAATTTTTTCAAGACCCATAGAGGTACATGCGGCCTGTATAAGGTTTACATGCGTGTACCTGCGCCCTGCATTCTCACAACTCGTGTGTACACGCTAGCTGAGGAAGTGACAGTCGCCTGTAGATTCCAGAAAATTTCTTTTAAAGAGGCAGTCATCCTCTTCCCTGTCAGAAGTAGTCCTTCTCAGGGGTTTTCTGGAATTCTTTCTAGTCTTTGTTGCTTGCAGTCTGTAGCTTAGGTTTCACCTCGGATTGGTTTGGTCTATGAAGTTTTCCTTTATTGGTTTTCTTTTTCTATTAAATTAAGTGTCTGAGTCTTTAAGAGATTCTGGTTTCAGTACCAACAATCTCTGCCTAGGCTGGCTGGCTTGGCTTTTTGTTTTTGTCTCAGAGTCAGGGATACACGCAACTGGTATAAGGCCAGCACACGTGTACACGCCCTCTGACTTAAAACAACTCGTGTGCACACAGTTGCTGTTGAAGTGTCAGTGGTGTGCTTGAGGAAAAGTTTTGTTGAAGGTGAGGCAATCATCCTTTCCTTTGACAAGAGCTATACCTATCAGGTTTTTGGGTCTCTATCATAGTGGTTAGTAAACTTAGGTTTGATCATAGCAATAGCTTTCTTTTCCGCATAAAAGTTTTTCCTCAAAATTTTCTGTTATAGGGTTTTTAGACAAGTGGGAGAGTCCAGTTTTTAAAATTTGCTTGTGTGTGATTTTTGACATGACTCTTTGCGATCTGCGCTTAGGCCATAAAATTTTTCTTGGTTTTGACTTGTTGGTATTTTTCCTTTTTTGCTTTGTGAGCATTCAAATAAAAAAAAAAAACTTTTATTTCTTTGATTGGTTAAAAATTGTTGTTTTGCATTCGTAACCAGGGAAAAGTCTTTGCTTTCATAAGTTCTTGACATTTTACTTAGATCAAAAGTAGCTTGTAGTCGAGTGAAATCATGCTTTGAGTTTGTTGTTCAAAGATCTTAGAAAAATTTTAAAGTTTGAAAAGTTGTTTAAAGAAAAGTTTATGTTTCCAAGATTTATGTTTACTTTACTTTCATCTTTCAAACATCACTAGTTTCACTTTCATAGCCTTTGACATAAGACAAGCCATAAAATTAACGCTAAATCTAAAATTCATTAGAATGTTTATGTTTGCAGCGTCAACCAACTAGTTTAGGGTTAGGGCCTTGAATTAGGTTAAAGAGGAAACTCTTCAAGGCCATTAAAATCAAACATTGGAGTCTGAGTTAGGGAGTGTCAAAGTACAGTATCTTGAAAGTTATCCGGGACCCACCTCTAACACAGAGGATAAACACAAGGTCGCGTGTAGAAAGGTAGCGGAGATAACCCCTCCAAAGCTGGACCAATTGTAGTGGAGAACACATATAGAGGGTTTGTTTTGGGATTTCGTTGATTGCATTTGCCACGGGGCTTCGTGGGTCTCAAATCCATTCGAGGTCCTCAGTTGTCTTTCATACCATTTTCTTTCGATACCCTTGACAGGTTTCAGGCTCAATACCCTGCTCATTATGGTCTACCCGACTTTCGACTGTACCCACCTGGTGATTGTTCATGCATTGGCAACCTAGTTGCCTATCTTTTTAGGGACATACATAGGTGATTGCGGGGGTATACCGCGGTACCTAGGACAGACATCAGGCCACGCTTTGTAGAGTGTAACCGGAGGGTGCTTTCGTGTTTGAGTTGCACTTGCACCAGTAAGTTTCTCTAGTGTTGGTTGTTGTAACTGTTCTTCCAATTAGTTTAGTGTTTGCTTGTCTTATCTTGTAGGGACTTTTTAGTGTGTGTTTCTTTTTGAATGGTTAGACAGCCTTAGAGTGTCTTTGATCTTCTCACATAGTGGAGGATCACGAGCTCCGCCGGTCACAAAGGCTTCAGGGCCTATCACCGGTTACACTGGAGCCACACCCGCCACCACTAAGGTGAAAGCTAGACCAACAAGGGTCTTTTGAAGCGATCGGGTCACAAGAAATTGTGCCTGACCAACATCCGAAGGAATCGACTATTTTAGACTTTGGAGCGAAAGATCTTGGTCCACCTTAAACCTCAACCGCTAATCTTTTGGCACCCTTACGAGTGCCAGACAGTGTCGCACACAACAATGGAAACAAATACTGTTACTCCTTCTGGGAATTCTTCAATTCCCACTACGATTGTCACCACATGAGAGTTTCCACCTCCTAACCCACCATCACCGGTCCGAGCCACCATGGTCTCGACCGCCTCTACCTCGCACAGTGGTCCGATACCGTCTATGGTAGCGGCCACAACCCCTTTCCCACGAAGTGCGACAGGCCCTCCGTTCTCATACCGGATGTCTAGTTTAGGTACAAGTCCTATACTTTATTACTCCACTTCACAGACTTTAGGTCTGGGGGCAGGAAGATATAATGCTCCTCTGCAAGGCAAGATGGGGGGCACTTCTGCTCCTTTTAATGCTTTCCCTTATGGGGGAGGTCATATACCTCCTTAATCACCTTCACTCGGTGGCATGCATCAACAATCCGCCGGGCCACCTGCACACCATAGTTTATACTTGGAGCAGGGAGTCAAGGACCACCTTCACATAATATATTGGTAGGTTCGACACTGTTTTCTTTGTTCGGTACATTTGGTAACAACGCCTTTTCGTCAGCTACTTTCTCGACTGGGGCAACCCCGGTTTTGGATAACTTATTCCTATGCAGGGTACTATTCCTGCACAGGGGGCAAACCCAGGAACTTCTTCCACATCGGGGCCTTGGAATTCTTGGCAGGGATCTGTTCCTTCATCAGGAATGCCGATCTGGGGAAATTCTTTCCACAGTCAATGGAACCCCAGACAAGGTACTATGCTTATCCCCACAAGATCGGTATGGGGCAACCCTTCCCAAAGTCCTCCGAATGTAATGCACACCCATCCATCTACGTCCTATTTTGGGAATCAACCAATGATGTCTCCTCACGCGCCAAATCCGTACGCTGGTCATGGCCATGGTTTTTACCAGAACCCAGGCTCACTTCCGAAATTTTCCTGGCAACCTGGTGCTAGTCAAACTCCAGGCCCCTTTTTCTCAGGTTATCACCAACAACCCAAACTACCTTTCCTGGCAACCTTGCATTTTCTAGACTTGACAAGGTTGTTGAATGACCCTATCTATCACGATCCTCTTTGGCCTCCTATGCCGACGAAGTTGCCTTCGGACATACCAAAGTTCGAAGCCAAGCCTAATGAATATCCAGGTGATCATGTGACTACCTTCCACCTTTGGCGCTCATCTAACTCTTTGAAAGATGACTCCGTATAGTTGCGATTGTTTCAACGTACTCTCATTGGGAGTGCCACAAAATGGTACATTGAGCTCGACCGCTCAATATATTCTTCCTTCGGCGAATTGGCAATGGATTTCCTAAACCATTTCCAATTACCTGTGAGATATGACGTTGGCACAAAATTGTTGGCCAATTTATCACAGACAAAAGCAGACCATATCTCGGATCACATTCGAGAATGGAGACGCTGAAAGAGTTTAATTAAGGTACCTGTCCCACCAGCATTCCTGCTCGAGTGGTTCCTTAATTCTTTGGTCCCACAGTTATCCAAATACGTCGCAACTTCATGAGTGTTCTCCGAAGAAGATGCCATCATGAGAGCTCAACATCTTGAGCTCATCTATTCTCAGTTCGGTTTATTATATGAGATCTTTCCAGATGTGTCACGCTCAATACTTGATAAAACCAGACAGAGAGCTGGACCACATGCCGATGGTATTGTTGGTTCAGAACAAACAAATCCCGCTGAGCAACTGACGAATCAGTTGTAGCAATTGTCTATACAACACACAATGGCCAACCAAACTACTGTTTTGGCTACTCCCCCTACAAAAATGTCGCATGTACACACAGTGAAATCGACAAATCCAAAGGCCACCCAACAGCCTGAAGGAAAGAAAAAACAACGAAAGAAGGGTAAGGGGGGATAAGAAACCCATTGATAATGATGGCTGGGGAAACACTGAGAAACAGAAGGCGAGGTATCTGTGCAACCTATGTGTGGAAGACCACCCGACCCACCTATGTCCCCGGCTTGCAGAGGCCCAAAAGTTTGTGACACAACAACAACCTGTTGTGTTAACAAATCCATTTCAACATGGACAAAGCCTAACCCAAGCCTCTACAAGTGCAGAAGGGGGTAGTCAAGGACCCTCTCTGTCTTCGAACAATCCTGCATCCGCGAATATATATATGATGAAGGGTGATGATTTCATATCCACTAGAGTGCATGACTACAGTAAACCAAGAACTTATGATAAGGGAAACGAAGTCGAACTCCCCTCTCTTCCTCTACGGATTGAGAATAATTTGGGCGAAACAATGACACACATCCCAAAATGCGCGTTCAAAAAAATTCTCACAACCCAAACGCAAGGGCCACCCAGAACTATTCTGTGATGGAAGATTTGTCTCAAACCCCTTGTGTGATGTTCACTTTGGAGGTCCTCCAAAGCTGCCCTTCCTAGAGGAAGGCTTTATTAACCACTCTAGGATCTACCAAGACTTGTAATCTAGGTACCATCATGCTAGATACAACCGACTTAAAGCCTCGTCTGCCTTACCACGTAACGTTTCAGATAGTAGTGGCTCACCCCACGAAAACTTTTACTCGAAATATTTTCTTCACGGTGGTTGATGAGGGTGCCTCGACCTGCGTTATGTCATTGGCATGTTGGAAGGCCATTGGCTAACCCATTTTGTCTCCATCGCTTACTCTTCTCACTGCTTTCGACGGTCGTTCGCTCCGACCACATGGTATCATTCCCTCTTTTTCAGTGCAATTGGGAGGGAAGACCATGTGCATTGAGGTAGAGGTAGTCGACACGTCCCTCGACTATAATCTTTTGTTAGGAAGGAGTTGGACTTATTCCATGCAGGCAGTGGTTTCTACAGTTTTCCGGGTCTTGTTGTTTCCACACGAGGACCGGATTGTGACCATTGATCAATTGTCTTTCTCCAGATCTGACCCTTCATTGGGGGTGTCCGCGGTCCCGATGATTGATAATACTCAACCAGGCGTAGTCAACATAGGGGTTGGTTTGTGCCCATCTTTGATGGGTACCTTCGATTACCTGCCCCCTCAAGGCGATGTCAAGTTCATATCCGACCACCATAAGGTTGCGATTTTCCAAGTTTCGTCGTTTCACATGAATTACTTCACCAATCCATGGATACTTCCTTCCCCATCGGCCACGATGGAGGGGACAGGGCATCCGGTCATGTCCATGCCCTTTTCCACAGTTGCAGTAGCGTACTCTTTAGTCCAGCAAGCTTCAGCCAACCCAGATCCAACTCCTGCACAAGAGTTCGATCCGCTTCTAGATCCTATTTGGGCTCAAGGTTCTCTTGCTAACACCGATTCGTTAGACTTAGTCTTGCCTTCTGACGAAGCAGTAATTGAAGCAATGACTAGTCCGGACAAACCCTGGGATGATCTTCATCATAGATCATACTTTCTCCCAGAGTTAAGTAGAATCAAGGCCGGAGAATTCACCTTGACTATGATTGGAGATAGGACTTGTCCTATTAATCCCTTAGCTATACACGATGTCTATGCTGAGGGTAATATGGAAACCATCACTGAAACCCTACCGATCAATATCTCTAGAACCCCTAGCATCATGGAGAATGTTTTCGTCGGAGCTGACTGCTCCCCCAGAGAGATTCAAATCTATACAGATCTATTTAAATAATTTCGTGACGTTTTTGCCTGGTCTTACGAGGAAATGCCAGGCATCGATCCAAAAATAGTTGAACATGAAATCACAACTTGTCCAGATGCCAATCTTGTCCACCAGAAGCTTTGTCTAGTTAACCCCAAGAAAGAAGCAACCATTAAGGTTGAGGTTGAGAAACTGCTAAAATCAAGTTTTATCTATCCTATTCATTTGACCCAATGGGTGTCAAACCCCATTCCAGTCAATAAAAAACAAGGCACAATTCGTGTATGTACAGAATTCTGTGATTTGCACAAGGCCTGTCCCAAAGATAATTTTCCCACACCATTCATCGACCAGATAATTGATGAATGTGTAGGTTGCGAGGCCTTCTCTTTCATGAATGATTTTTTAGGATATAACCAAATACAAATCAAACCCGAAGACCAACACAAAACAACATTCATCTGTCCATGGGGTACATTCGCGTATCATAAGATGCCTTTTGGTATCAAAAATGCTGGAGCCACCTTTCAGCGGGCCATGTCTTTTGCTTTTCATGATCTCAAGCATATAGTCGAGGCCTATTTATATGATTTAGCATCTCGATCTCACAAGAGAACGGATCATCCCACACACCTCCGACTTATCTTTGAGCGTTGTCGCTACTTTCAGATTCGCTTGAATCCAAACAAGTGCAACTTTTGCATAACATCAAGACGTTTGTTAGGTTTCATAGTGTCAACAATAGGGATCATGGTCGATCCTCTCAAGGTTGAGGCAATAATTCAGTTGCCCCCCCCACGCACAATCCCTCAACTTCAGAGTCTACAGGGCAAGGAAATTTTTTTAAGACGCTTCATCACTAACTATGCCGAGATCACCAAGGGATTTATGCACTTACTTAAGAAAGACATTCCTTTTTATTGGGACGATGCCGCTCAATGCTCGTTCACCACGTTGAAACATGCCCTCACAACTGCCCCTCTGCTCCGACCACCTAACTATATCAAGAATTTATTATTATATCTGGCTGCAGCAGAGTCAACCATTGGCATGGTCTTAGTTCAGGAAGATGACTTGTTCTCATAATATGTCATCTATTACCTGAGTCAAGGCCTCGTAGGACCGAAACTTAGTTATTCTCATATCGAAAAACTTGCGTTGGCAGTAGTCCATGCTGTTCAACGATTCCATCATTATGTTCTGTTTCACAAGACCACCGTCATTGCTGTCGTGAATCCATTTCAGTACATGTTGACATGACGGGTAATAGGCGGAAAGATCAGTAGGTGGATAGTCGTCCTCCGAGATTTTGACTTAGATTTCATTTCAGCAAAATCCAAAAAGTCACTGGTCTTCACAGAACTTATTTCGGAACTTCCAGTTGAGTCAGGTGATCTTGTGCCCGAAGAGTCGCCTATTAGAGGAGATATGTTTTTGATCACCTCTTTGGATCCATGGTACAAAGATATACTTATCTATCTCCAGAATTTGAAGTGCCCCACCTCTACTTCTCGTGATGAGCGTCGACGCATACGCCATCAGGCTAAGAATTATCTCATACTCGATGATACATTGTATCAGAGAGGTGTAGACTGCATTCTGCGCCGATGTCTCACTCACGAAGAAGTAGTTATCGTGCTTAACGATTGCCATACCAGAGCCTGTGGCGGTCATTTGTCTGGGTTGGAAACAACCCAAAATATTCCATGAGCAGGTTACTTCTGGCCGACACTAATCAAAGATTGTATCGAATCGGTCAAGAAGTGTCACACGTGCCAAATCTTCTCTTGGAAGATGAGGGGACATCCCGCTCCCATGTTTCCTGTCATCACAATTGGTCCCTTCACCAAGTGGGGGATTGATTATACTACATGCAACCCTCCTTCAACAAGGGGGCACCGTTACATCATCGTAGCCGTAGACTACTTCACGAAGTGGTTCGAAGATATTCCAACGTTTAAAGATGATGGAGAGACTGCAGCTCTCTTTTTATTCAACCAGATAATAGCAAGGTTCGACGTCCCAAGGGAGATTGTCACTGACCATGGAAGTCACTTTCAAAACCAGATGATGACCGAGTTAACATTAAATCTTGGGTTACAACAGGAGCATTCATCACCCTACTACCCCCAAGAAAATGGTCAGGTGGAAGCTATGAACAAAACTCTTAAGACCATTCTACAACGAACGATCAAATCAACCAACTCAAATTGGCATTTGATGTTATACTTGACATTATGGGCTTACCGAATGTCTGTTAAGACTACAACTAGTTTCTCACCTTTCCAACTCGTTTAAGGGCTGGAGGCAGTCTTGCCTATCGAATGTCAGATCCCATCTCTAAAGTTGGCAGTACAATTATTGCCAGACACTTCTCCACTTGAAGAGCGGTTATTATACCTCGAGCAACTCAATGAGCAGCGTCGTGACGTGGCCCTGGCCAACGAGGCTCACAAACATAAATTCAAGTGTCAGTATGATAGGTCTGTTTGTCCTCGGATTTTCACTGAAGGCGACCTTGTCTTGGTCTACGACCAAGATAAGGACCCCCTGGGGGCAGGAAAATTCAAACCCATGTGGTTCAGACCTTTCATCATAAAGGAGGTTCTAAAAAAAGGCGCTTATCGTCTGGTTGATTTTGAAGGGAATGCTTTGGCAAAGCCTAGAAATGGACTGTACCTCAAGAAGTATTACTCATAGGCAGGTCACCATGGGTAACTTTTTGTAACATATGTATAGTCTTTGTACTATTAATTTCTAGTTTCTTAGTGTTATGGACGTGTCGTTTTGATGTATCTTTCGCCACTGTGGCATATGTCAAGTGAACCCGAGGTGTTCATTGGGTACGTAGATGGTGCTAGCCAGCACACTTGGAGGCTTGCCTCCGCAACTTGGGTAATTTTTACACCTTGAGGCCAGTTATTATCTTTCGGAGGTATATGCTTAGGTGACACCACAAACAATGTCGCCGAGTATAGTGCAGTTATTGAGTTGCTTTGTGACGCTTTGTCATTTGGTATCTCTCATCTTCGAGTCTACCTCGACACTCAGCTAGTTGTGTCTCAGTTAAATAGAGTTTACTGTGTTCATGATCTGACGTTACACCGACAATTCCTTAGGGTACATCTCTTAGAACGAAGCTTTGATTATATTACATATTTTCATGTTCCTAGGAGTTTAAATCAAATTACAGATACCCTAGCTAATCAAATTTTAGATTGGCATCTTGCACACATATGAGAGGACATACACATAAAACATGTAAATACATTTAAAAAAAAAAAAAACGATGATCCATAAGACACAAAAAGACATAAAAATCCATATATAACATCATAGTCACCAGAGTGCATAGATGGACGCAAGCGCCTCAAAAATATGACCAATAGCGAGTCACGGGGCTTATGCCCTCAAAAAATATATACAAGTAGTGCTCTCGTTACGCGAAAAGCCTAACTAAAGTCAGAGCCTGTGGGCCCTGTTGTACTGATCTACAACATTGGCTAAATGCTGAAACAATCGGACCCACGTTCGTGGTGCCCCCACAACATTAGGCTGCATCGATGGTGGCAGGTCCTCAATCTTTGCCATAGGGACCGTGTGAGTGAGCGCAGTAGAGTTCCACTCGACTCGTCTCAACACCCTCTCAGCCTCCCCGGCTCGAAGATCTCCTGCTGCTGCTGGTCCCTCAGCGGTGGCAGGTGCGGCCCTTGGCCGAGGATGACGCCTGTTCCTAGCATAGTCCACAGGTCGCACTAGTCCCACATCTACATGCAACAAACACATATCTGTCAAATACTCTGGCACAAAAAAATGATATATAACAAAAATAACATAAAAATTACATATGTTTCAAAAAACAAAAAAAAAAACAATGAAGTAAACTTACCCATCTCTCCTCACTCCTCACCAGGAGGTACTGGTATCTCAGGGTCTCTCGAGAAATCAATCCTGGCATAGGGGTAATCCTCTATAATCGGGATCTGTCGTGACAACCACACGAAGAAGTCATCGTCGAAGGACTCATTGGTCCTTCCGCCACCCTGTCATGGCAGTAACACTGCCCATCTACACATAGTAGGAAGAGAGGCCTGATGTCCTCGTACCACTACTCGAGGACTAAAGCTCAGAACTCTCTCAAAGAAGAAAGAGCATAGAACGGTCCCGAACCCGAAGTTCCTCTACGTTTGCAATCGACAATCTGTCAACTGCCTCTTCATACACTCTAACAATGTGGTGCTCCAATCAAATATTTGTGCATTTAAGCACTGGACTGCACAGTTCATTTGTGCCCTGGATGCTTGATGTAGAGCTGCATAACCAGTAATTCGCCCAATAAGCAACACTATCGCCTGTAGCGATAAGTCACTAATCTTTCTTATGGGCACCTGTGAGCTCAAGCGGTCTGTATCATCCGCACAGTAAAGGCCTATCAATTCTGCTATGTTATGCGGCCCCAAAGGAAAAGTCCGGAAGTTGACTGGTTCCCCTCTCCTAGAGAGGCCAGTCAAAAAATATATGTCTTCGGTTGTGGGCACCAATGACTGCCCCTCTAACATGAATGCCTCTGCATCCAGATGCCAATAGTCAACCAAGGCATTCAACAGCCGAGGTTGTGCCCGCATAAAAGGACATAAGAAGAACTTGAGCAACCCACATTGCATCAAGGAAGCCACAACATTGGGGTCTTCCCCGACCAACTCACTAACCTCTTCATGCTCTCTTTCTCTCCAGTGGACATACATCTTACAAAACATCAAGGTTCAGGAGGGTTAATCCTTGTTTTTAAGCTTTTTTCATTCAATAAGGAGGGTCCACGCGGGCTGTAATGTTGACAGTCGCGTGTACATGCGTGCAGAGTTTACTTTGCCCGAATGGACATGCAACCTATCCTGAGACAACCCGCGTGGACCTAGGGCCGACCTTTTTAAGGTCGACGCCCCTCTAAAAAATGGAACCCAATGCAAAAGTAAAGACTTAAAATGCAAGATAAGGGAGTTTGTACTTACTTGGTCCAGACAGATAGTCGTTTCGTCCACTGTAGCTCCCGGAATCACCATTTTTATCAAAGGGGGTTTTTTGGCTCCAGAGTCAATTTCCAAATCAACAATGGTGATAATGAGCTGTCAGCTTCTATTTATAGACTTTTTGGCCTCTTTTTGTCACTTTTTTCACCCTCCTTATCATGTTTTTCAAACCAAAAACTATTTAGAGTGATTCAGGAGTTGTTGGGGGGGTATGATCGGGTATCGGGACAATATTTTGGATTTTTGGGTAATTTTCGACGGCTCATGGAAATTTTTTCCGAAGATCAACTTGAGCATGTAGGTTAGGTTTCTACCCTGACTTTTGTATCTTGTTGTCTTTTTTCCTTTGCCATAGGATCGATCCCATTAGGTTGCGACACAGAACCATCATTGCTGCTTTAGAAGTGTCGCAAGTTGGTGGTAGAGCTTACCAGAACATGGATGCCCTAGGTAGATCCTGGTTGCATTATGGTGTCCATGCTGATTCAAATCACTGTAGGTTCGAGAGTCCTTATTGTTTTTCCTGATTACGAGTTTGAGCCTCATTTGCATGATTCTTTTTCACTCTTGACCTCACCCTCAGGACTCCCAAAAGATATAACGGGTCTTCTTTTAAGTCCTTTTCAGACCCTCTAAACATGAAAAGATTGCCGAGTGATCTTGTGGCCTTTCACAATCGTTAAACTGAAATTTGAAGTCATGTCTGTTCGACGGTAGTTTACCCCTTTTTCGGTCTGGACGGTCAACTGTACGAACAAAGGTATACTCTATGGAACTTCAGTTCTCTAGAAGAGTACTCTCAGGTATCCTTTTAACCCTTTTTCGGGCCTGAGGGACTAAATTTACGAAAAAGGAAGCCCCACGGAGTCCATAGTTAAGCTCTTTTCAGACTCCCTAAAATTGAAAAGATCACCGAGTAACCTTATTCTCTCACACTCGTTAAAATGGTCCAGAAGAACATTCCTGACAGAGTCCATAGTTAAGCTTTTTT
>JASDQU010751913.1:18591-31535 GCA_032191745.1 Picea mariana
ATATAAGAGGGGATCTATGAGATTCCCTCGCAAGATAAATTAGTGGTTTCAAATCACCATTCAAACACCTATCTAATGGATAGATTACAATGATGGAAAACTGCTCCAAATTGGACACAGATCCATTTTTCCTTCAACCTATTAATGGCGACCTTATCTCCAACTTGTGCGAAAGCAAAACTTGGCTTTTCCAACTTGTCTCCAATTAATGCCTGAATCATGCCTTGAATTCTCGAGGAAAAAATGAGAGGGTGACACCTCTCCTTCCTTGAATGCGTACCATGCACGTAAATTAGTTGGCGCGTGTTGAGATGGATCGATTCTCTTGCATCATACTCCACAGTGGAAAAAATCATGAGCTCCTGCTCATGAGATTTCCAACATGGTTGAAATCCACCTGGATCCCAAACTTTCTCCTAGAGTTGTCTCTCGGCTCCTTTGCTACACTTCTTTTGTTCCTGCATCTTCCCCATTGCTCGTGCAGGTTTTCTATTATCCAACTTCCTCTTGCTGATCGATTCCTCTTTCGACTCAGAAATAATCTTCCTTATCTCCTCAATCACCTTGTTCAGTTGCTCCATCGGCTAGTTCTTCTATTGCAGACTAGCTCGCTGCACTCCCTCCTTGTCAATGAGAAAATCACACTAGCTTCCCAAGATATCTTCTTCCTTTGTGGCCTCAGCTTTCCACCCTGCTGCAGGCTCCTTGTCACTAAACTGCTGCTCAACTACCACTTCTCTTGACATATTTTCTCCTATTATTCCTTAGGCTATTCCCATTCTAGCTTCCTCTACCTTCTCCTCATGCTGGTGTAATCCTTCATATGATTGCAACTTATCCTATTGGATCTGCATGCCTTGCACTACCACTCTCCTTTAAAGATCTTCAAATTCCTCACACATATCAACAAGTTATATGTTGTATGCTTCTTCTTCTATTGTAGACTCTAGTGTTGCATTCATCTCCTGTTCAGCTTCCTAGTTGAAAACCCTGAGCGATTATGTTGAATGCTCGTCTCCTTCTGTTGGGACAGACCTCAATATATGTTCCTTCTCCTCCTTGACAGTCTCTTCTTGTTGTCTCCATGTTACATATGCAACATCAGTGCTAGCCTCTCCTCGACTGCTTAGTAAGAATATCTCGACTCCTCCAATTATTAGAATGCTCCTCTGATTTATCTCCTCTATGATGGAAGTTTGTAACTTCTCATCGTCTTCATTAACACGACTCATAGTTCTGTGTGAATCTCCATCTGAGTGAGGTTTTTCTTCTACCTCCTCTTCATTTGCTAATGAACTCTTAGCTGAGCTCATCTCTTCTCCCTTGCCCACCTGGACATCTGGGATGTCTCCTCTGCCCACCAGGACATTTACGAGATCCACTGACACATTCTCATTGCCCACTTGGAATTCTATGAGACTCTTGCCAGATCTATTTCCTTTATGACCAAGGTTTTCAGCATGCCTCAACCACCTCTTTAACTCTTGTTGTTTCCTTCTGGCCAAGAACTTATGAATAGGCCATCTGGCTGTCCTCTTCAACAACCATTCATACCTCCAACATACCTTTGACTCCTGCTACATATTGAATGCTAGATCCTCCATATGTGCTCAGATTTTGCTGAGCTCCTTGTCCATCTCTGCCTTTCTCTTTTGTGAGTGGACGTGTCCTCGACCATGTTTATGACTGTCAATGGCCATCGTTCTTTGCCTACAACCCACTTGGTTTTTTACTATCTGTTGCATGCCTTGTAAAAACTCCATTAGAGCATCGCACTCTATCTTCCTGGCTTAGAGAAATCAATTATGCACCATCTCCTTTGTCTTTTTCTCTTCGCTTGAGAGAAATCAAGCTCTGATACCACTCTAGTATCAGACTATCTCGTTCATCTCCCTTCACCCACACTCTGCAAACAAATTCAAGCTTTGATACCACTCTAGTGATGACCACCCCCTTCTCTCCTATCAATGAGGGGCCATCGCGACCTCTCGATCTAGGATTGTTCAAGTCAAATGACTCATCGGTATCTCGATGGAACTGATTTAACTTGACACAGGCCCTTTTCAATTCCCCGGTGCCTGCTAGGCGACACCTGCGGACCCTCTCCTTACACTTTTCAACTCCAAAACCAACGTTGCTAGCTCCTCGTGCTAGAATTTCTTTCTGATGTGACCACGGACTATGACTGTGGGCCAGATCCCTTCACGACCCTACAGTTAGAGACTTTCATGAGTTTCTTCTTTATTTTCCTAATTTTTGAAATGGTGAATGCTTTGGGACCAGATCTACGGTCCTCATTCTTCTCGTGATCAACGGCTATGATTGAATTGCGATTTCAGACTTCACAAGCCTCCTCTCCTTTCGACTCTACTTCTTCTGATCACAAATAAGCGATGTGATAATCCCTTTCCATGCATCCTTTTAGATCCAACGGTTCACATTTGAAATCACTCTTCATGACTTCACGAAGATCCTTTGCTTGCTCCCGGAAATCCTTACGAAGTTCTTTCTCCCGAACCTCTCGATCTTCTGCCACTTGTCTCCTTTTCGATGATGGATGACTTCTTCATCTTCAGGACTTCAGCAATTCCTTGACTCCTTACACACTTACTGCAATTTTCACCTTTCGATTTCTCGAAGTCTTTCTCCACTCCTTGCAGAAATTTGTGCAACTCTCTTGCAACGTTGCTCGGCTTGGAAACCCCCCAAGGTTCTAAGTTCCTCTGCGAGCTTCTTGTGCCCTCCTGGCAGATTCTTTCCATTCGTCCTGAGCTTATAAAGTGAACTCACAACACCTTAGGTGCACTCCTTGCACTTGGCTCAGTTCCTCGACGGTTTCTCCCTTGACCTTATGGAAAGGTTTAAGGCATCTCCTTTCCTTTCTCGATGCACTTCTTGCAAATCCTTCCTTCACCAGAATGTTCAACAATTATGGGACTCCTCTACACCTTCAGCCATTTAGTTCCTGGGTATTCTCACGCAATATCAATGCCCTCCTGGTTGAGTGTTCCATAGTGTTCAGTAGATCTGGACTGTGCTTCTCTCCACACAGTATTTCTTTTCAAGGAACTTAACCACTTTGAAATTTCTCCCTCAGTTAGTGAATAGATCTGGTGTGTCCTCCTAGAATATTCTCTTCTGACTCCACTGATTTCATACATGCACTCCTTGTGTCAGATTACAAAGTTTCCTCCCTCTATCGTGAACTCCTTGCACTTATCCTAGAGAACTAGACTTAACTCAACACACTCGCGGATAGAAAATTGTATCTCTATCCCTGCAAACGATTTCTAACATTCATATACAATTCACGAACATGAAAAAGACATTCGAACACAACATCCATTGAACAAAATGATAAAATAGGAAAAACTGTCATTTTCTATTAATGGTGGAATGAAAATTTACAATAGTGGAGTTCGAGCTGCAACTGCGTCTCGGCTCTCATCAACCTCTAGCCTACCCAATCTATTAAACTATTTAATAGTTCTCCACCTTACCACCTAACCTCTACTTTTCTTACAATACAAAGACTTATACAATAGGGGCTCTATGAGCTTCCCTTGCAAGATAAATTAGTGGTGTCAAATCACCATTCAAACGCGTATCTAATGGACATATTACAATGATGGAAATCTGCTCCAAATAGGATGCAGATCCATTTTTCTGTTAGCCTATTAATAGAGACCTTATCTCTAGCTTGTGCAAAAGCACAACTTGGATTTTCTAGATTGTCTCCCATTAATGCCTAGATCACGCCTTGGATTCTCAAGGAAAAAATGAGAGGGTGACACCTCTCCTTCCTTGAATGCACACCATGCATGTAAATTAGTTGGTGCATGCTGAGATGGAGTGATTATCCTACATCAAAAGAACTTCATGACTGACCCCGATGGTTTGATGACTAATTTCTTTCACCACTGCTGGCACATGATTCAAGAGGTGGTTTCGTAAATCATCGAGGAATCCAGACAGTTAAGACAGGTAATTACGGCCCTCAATGCAACCTTTCTCACCTTAATCCCAAAGGAGGAACATGTGACGCACCCCAATTGTCTTAGGCTCCTTTCCCTTTGCAATGTAATCTACAAGATTCTCACAAAGGTGAATAATTTGCTTTATTTCAGACTATTAAGAGATGAATTGAGTCATATTTTGGAGATGAGACTTCCCTATTTCATGGAGTTCATATTCATTGGAAAAATCAGTGGTGAATTGAGTTTTATTACCATATTTGTCAAGCAAAGTGATTCTAGTTTGTTCCAAGTAGAATGCATCATTATCATTATTTATTTATTGCATTTCAGTTTTCCATCCATTTGTCCATTTAGCCATTTACACTATTTTGTTAATATCTCATTTTAGTGATTTTGTAATGAAAATTGAAAACCAAAATCCCCATGTCCCAAATTTATGAAATCCAAATATAGATCGAGTGTGAAATTGAAAATTCATAATCTAAACAACCAAGGTAATGATTTTCAATTGAGTGATAGGAATTCTAAAATTTATTGGAGATGTCCAAACTTAAACATTTAAGATATACTTCTAGGATTAAAGATGTACCTCAACACTCACTTGTTGAAACCATAAATGGCGCATTGCACAATATAGCCTTGTACAAAGAGAAGAAGCATCATAAATATTGAAATGATCAAGATCATGAAGAAATTTAGGAAACTAAATATTAGTAAAGAGGACTCATTTTTCATATTTTACTAATGTTTGAAGCTCTTTTCTAGGGTTTTTCTCAAACCTAGGATTTCTCTGAAGTTTCAGCTTCGAGCCTACGACCGCCTCAGTCTAGTTCAGCCATGGTCACCGTAGAAGGTGGGAATCGTTCCCCCTCCTAGAGTCAAGTAGCCTCGCCCGCCTTGAGTGAACGGAATATCAAACAACCACCCTTTGATCCACCTTCTGAAATGCATGAAAAACTATGGGAGGAGGGATTGCAGAAGGAAAGTGCCATGGAAATAGATCCCAAACCATCCCATGCACAAGTGGCTTGCAATTGGGATCCTGGAAAATGTCTCCCTCTAGCACCCATGGCTCCAAAGTATCCCATAAACACACCCATAATCAAATACTAGAAACAATAAATGAAGGATTATGCTTTGGTGAGAAATGTTTTGGGCCTATAGCCTTGAGAATGGGATTTAGTGAAATGGATACATCATTGGTGGAGACCCAAAGGCCACTACGACTTGTAACTTGGCTCCAAGGATGTATTTACCATAATATTCCATAATCTTGAAGATCGAAATAGAATATTTGATGGAGGCCCTTATTTTTTAAACTTGGCGAGTCTTTTTCTGCGATTTTAGACAAATAAATTCAACCTAGAAAAGGAGGAATTCTCACATGCACCAGTCTGGATTCATCTTTACTCATTACCTTAGGAATTTTGGCTAGAAGAAATTATTGCAGACATCGGAAACACTATTGGTGTTTTTGTTAAGGTGTATGAGGCCATGAGACAGAGAAGGTATACCTCTTACACCCATATCTTTATGTTAATGTGTCTAAGGACACAATAAATAAAAGGTATACCTCTTACGTCTATGTCTGTGTGTTTGTAAATATTTCTAAACCCCCGCTTGGCTCTATTGCTCTAGAATAGCAATATGGGGAATGGTCCCAAACCTTTGACTACGAGAACATACAATTTCGATGTCAGAAATGCCACGAACATGGAAATGTTTTCAGAGAATGATCCCTCAATAACCCAAACAAACCATAATCCCCTGAAGAAGACAAGAACAAAGAATTCTTCATGCAGGTCATTGGTCGATGTACGAAACTGACCAAAAAAGCGGTTCCATTTACCTTAAAGGGTCCCTCCACCAGCAACTCCTTTGAAGCCCTTCGACACACCTTGGAAGACCTAGTCAACCATTAAACCTCTTCCCATGCAGTGTCCCCCACAGAGGACCTCAAAGGAAAAGTGACATAAAATCCAACTTTGGATCAAGCTCTCCCTTGCCGAAAAACAGGGACCCTAGAATATGTTGGCCTGGGAGGGGATGATGGGGATTATGAGATGGACATAGAGGATCAATATTTATTCGGTATTGATATAGTTCACTTGGAGAAATATTATAGGAAGCATGAGTTATATACCATTCCCCTGGATTAGCTGCGTAAACTACACAAATTTTTCCTAAACTCATTCGCTAACATCTCTGGCATGTCCAGTTCTAGCTTTGGTATTCAAAGGGGGCTACCAAAGGAACAAAGGAAACCCTCCAAGGATGAAAAGAAATGAGGATGAAATCCCACTCATCACCTCATTCAGGAGGTAGGACAATTTATGGTAAACTCAAGACAGATTCAGCTAATCTCGGACAACTTTCACCCTCTCCCTCCACCTCCCTCATCGTGAATATCCTTTCATGGAATATTGTAGGACTTAACAATTGTAGAAAATAACGAACTCTACGAGATTAGGTTATGGAAGAACAACCCGACATTATTTTCTTACAATAACAAAATGTGTAGGGGAGGAAGATGATCAAATTCTCATGAAATGTTGGAAGCAGGAAAGCACTATGGGAACATATGTGACATGAATGGCTTGAGGTTTAGCCATCACTTGGAACCCTAACCCTATTCTATTGCAGAATTTATTTACCTCCAAGTGGTCTATCTACGCGTCCTTCCGGGTCATTAGATCGAATAAAATAGTCTTTTTAACTAATGTGTATGGGCATGTTACTCAATGGGACAAGGAACCCTTTCTACAAAACTTGGAGTGGATAGGTAACCATATAGGGAACCACCACTGAATTCTTGGGGGTGACTTCAAATTTATTTGTAATTTGGAAGAAAAGAAATGGGGGATCAGAAGACTAGACAATGACATCATTCATTCCAATCTATGATAGACAATATGGGCCTAATAGACATTGAGACCCAAAATGGACCTTACACTTGTACCAATCAAATATATGGCACTTAGTAGGTCGCTTGGCGACTAGATAGATTCCTTATTTTGGAACCTCTTATGATGTATTGGTTTAACTTGAATTCCACTGTCTTGGATGCAGCAGGCTCATACCACTATCCCATTCAGCTTTGGGTGGACATTAGTGGCACACTGGGAAAGAATCCCTTCCTATTCAAACAATTCGGGCTCGCCCTCCCAGATTTCCAAGAGAATATCCAAAGGTGGTGGAAGGAGGTGGACATCCCCTAAGGTAACCTCATGTTTAAGTTTCAATGGAAAATTGAAAAACCTCAAACAATGCCTTAAGAACTGGAATAAAGACACCTTTGGAAATATCTTCAATGCCAAGAGGAAACTGGACTGGTAGATGAAATATCTCCAATAAAAAATTTGGGACCAAGGTCTTATGGAGAAATTCAAAGAGAAGGAAGCCAACCTTATCAAAAATATTGAGGAGCATCGTTCATGGGAAGAAATTTTATGCCAACAAAAACCATGAATCCAATGTCTCAAAGAGGGGGAAGGAAACAAGAAATTTTTCCATCTGTCTATGCTCTAGCACAGACATATCAATCGTATTTACCATATAACATATGAGCAGGTTTAGGACCTCCAAAATCATGAAGATATTGAGGAAGAACTTGTCACTTATTACAAGAAGATACTTTTAGAGCCCCCCGTGGAAACAAAACCTACCATTGACCACAGCATTCAACATATTCCTTCTTTCATTACCAGGTAACAAAATGAATCCCTGATGTGTCCAATCACGTAGGAAGAAGTGGATCAATAAATTCATGAAATTCCTGCTGGAAAATACCCTAGCCCCACTGGTTTCATGACCGACTCCTTTCACAACTATTGGCACATGATACATAAGGAGGTTTGGGAAATCATCGAGGACTCCAAACGGTCGGGATAGGTGATTCTGACCCTGAATGCAACATTTCTCACCTTAATCCCAAAGTAGGAAAATGTGACACACTCCAATCAGTTCAGGCCCATTTCTCTTTGCAACATAATCTACAAGCTACTCACAAAGTTAATTCCCTATTGACTGAAAACCTTGCTTCCTTTCATTATCTCTCATGAACATCTGGTTATGTTGAAGGTAGACAGATCCTAGATAGTGTAATTTTGGCCCATGAAGTAATTCAGTCCTTACAAATAACAAGCACTCCAGGTATTCTCTTAAAGTTATATCTCTCAAAATATTTCGACAAACTTAGCTTGGATAACGTGAGATACACCCTTCTTGATTTTGGTTTTGATCCTATTTTGGTTAGATGGATCATGAACCTCACTTCTTCAACCTTGTTTTCCATCTTTGTTAATGGTTTCCCTTCATGGTATTTCTCACCCTCAAGCGACATTCGTCAAGGAGACACTCTCTCTCCTTTCCTCTTCACTAGTATGGCTAAAGGACTCAGATGTCCCATCAAAGTTTCCATAGCTGATAATTCCCTAATGGGGATCCCCCTCCATGGTATATCTCCCCTATATCACATAGCCAGTTCGTCGATGATACATTGATGATGGTTTTCCCCATAGTCCATGAATCCCTCTATATATGAGATATTCTCCAAACCTTATGTGAAGCCTCAAGCATGGATATCAACAAGGAAAAATCACAAATATTATTTTTTAACAACCCCCCTCCTGTTCATCTTCACATTACCCATCTCTTGGGTTTCAGCCGAAGCTCCCTTCCATCCAAATATATTGGTATTCCTCTTATTGATAAATCCCAGTGGAACACCTCCTGGGAGGTTCTCCTTTCCAAACCAGGGAAGAGACTATCCTCCTGGACCATCCTCTCCTTGAATCTCTCGAGCTGTCTTATCCTCGTGCAATCTGTAGTTCAAGATATTCCCATCTATTCCTTCTATGCCCTTACAGATCTTGCGTTCGTTCTTATGACTATAAAAAAAATTCAAATAACATTTCTTTGGTAGGGCACAAAAGAAGGATGAAAATGGGCCTTGATTAGCGAGGGAAAATTGTGCAAACCCGAGTTTGCAAGGGGGTTGGGACTCTGAGACCCAACAACTCTTAACAAATTTCTAAGTGCCAATATCTAGTGGTGATGGATAAATCACCCCACATATCTCTAGTCTCGCCTCTAGACACAAAAGTAATCCCCTAATACTTCGAAGGAAAATCCTATACGATGGAATTAGCAAGGACCCAGGTCCCTAATTTGGAGTGTTGCAAAGAAGAATAATGCACTCATAGTGGACCATGATTTATGGGAAGTAAGAGACAAACACATTGCCTCATTTTTTAATTATTTCTAGAAACAAATGTGTATCCTATCCCATGATCCTATCACAACTGACTTCCAAGGCCCTATGGTTCAAGCAATACTTGTATTGATAGCAGACTATTAGCAAATCGATGATCTGGGAGAAACCTAGCATAGATGTAAATCCTCTCAAGTTGATCTCAACATTCCCCCACAAGTGGATATTTATCCCTCGCTCAATAAACTAAAAGAAATAAAAATTCAAATAAGGTAGGGAATGGACATCCTTAGGTGGTGTCACTCAATGAGTGACGAATTCAATATCATAGAAGCGTACAACCTCAAATATTCCCATAACTTGCTCCCAAAATATCTTGTTTGGAAAAAAAAATGGGGGTCAAGACTTTGGCATAATATAAATAGCTTTCTTTGGATAGTGGTTAATCGGAGCATCCTCACTTGGGACAATATTTTAAAATGGGTCTTTGTGGGACCTTCCATGTGTCCACTCTGTTGCAACGAGATTGAGACTCAAAACGACCTCCTTAATATTTGGTCCTTGAGCTCTCAGGTTTGGGACCACTATGCAGTGATGATGCACACCTATGATCGACAATGCACCAATCTTAGAGACACCATTGAGGGATGGAGTGACTCAAATTATCTCTCTACCATTCTCAATCGTGTCAATAAAATCCTCCCAGGTTTCATTCTATGGAAGCTATGGAAAGAACATAATCGTTACATATTCAAATCCTCTCACTTAGAATGGAGAGCAGTATGGATAAAAATCTAGAACAACATACAAGAAATTATCAACATGAAATCCTAGAAAGAGGAGGACCTGATTTTTCCCCCTCATGAACAATATATCCTCACTAGTTGGAAATTCGACCTTGAATCTCCTCCCCCCACTCCAATTCTTAAGCCTTTTTCCCCAAGAAGTTCACTAAGATGGAAACCTACTCCGCCAGGTTTCATCAAGCTCAACTTTGACAAAGCATATAAGGGAAACCTAGGACTGGCTGGATTTGGAACCATTTTTCGCAACTGCAAAGGTGACATCTTGCATGTTCTAGCAGGCAACATTGGGAACAATACCAATAATGTGTTTGAACTATGGGTATTGATTCAAGGCTTACATTATGCTCAGACTCAAAGTCTTAATAAATTAATCATGGAGGGGGACTCTTAGATAATCATAAATCTATTTTCTCGCATCCTTAATGGTGCATATCAGGACATAGTATCCCCCAGTTGCTGTCTTACAAGTGTCCTAATAGATATCTATTCCCTTATGCAACCTCACTTTTCTCTCATTCCTTCCCATGTCATAAGAAGGGAAAACCAAATAGCGGACAAGCTGGCTAACTTTGATGTGGAGGTGGATGGGAGAGACCTCAATTGTGACCCCTCCATGCACCTGAATCACCCTATATTCAAGGAATGAATTGCATAGGAACTCAACACAAACAACTCCCCTAATGGGGTGGCATTAGTCTGAAAGCAGATACGTGGGAGGTTAGCAGGCAGTTGGCTCTGGAAGGCCACGTGCCCCACTCTTCGGCTGTCATCCACAACATTTTAATGAAATGCATAAATCTTGTGCTTCATTTCCTCTAGTGAGTGCCCTCTCCAGCTGCTTCAACGTCCCATCTCTCATGTCACATTTATGGAGATGTCTTGTGCATAAATTCTATCTTGTCACCTACGATGGTTTCTTCATACTACTTCAATGCTTCTTTTTCTCCATTTTGTTCTAGACTCCAGTGCCTCTGGTGGGAATTTTACCTGCAAATTTCCTTTACCCATATTTTCCTATCGAATCTTATTTTATTCTCTTTCAGTCATCCTATGCCTCCTCCCTGACCTAGATATGCTCTGACAACGCATAAATCTGAAATAGGGTCTGACCTGGTACCAAGCTTTTGGGAGAAAGTTCCTTTGCATTCTTGGCTAGACACAACCATTTCCCATCTTTTCCCCCTCCCCTACATTCACCTCTGGTATTCCTAAAATCTATCCTTCATCCTCCAGAGGTCAACATAGTCGCGCTCCTCTGTCTTCTCCCAGGACTTGTCGAGTGGAATGGTTCGAGAGTCATGGGAATTCTCTGGGCTTTGATCCTAGCATCTTCTCGGATATACCCACTACCTCTCATCCATCCATCCCTCCCACCACTCCTCTCTTGGATTAAATTCTTATTTCTACTTCCCTCCCCTCGGCGAAAACCCCCTCTCAGCCCCCTCCACCCTTTTTCTACGCTTGTGGTGACTTCTCACGACTCTTGGTAGAATTGGAAAATTTGCAGAGTTTGGTTTTCAATGTCCGAAACAACATGGAATATTTAATGTTTAGGATGAATCTCAGATATTGATGCGAAGAATGGATGGACTCTCTAATATCTGCTCTTCTTAACCATTATCTGGTTCCTTCGAAAAAAGCGACAACTATGGCCCCAACAACAAGCGACGTAGGAACAAGGGGTTACCCGACTCTGGATTAAAAATGAATTATTTTTTTTTAGGTTCTTACTTTAGTATTATGTTTATAGAAATGTTTTGCTTAATTTTTGTTGTATCCCTGCACGACACTAAAGCTTATAAACATCATAGAGTACATATTAAGTTACTAGTTGGATCCACTGATCTATTAATCTAACCCTATTTTTAGGATGGGTATCTTTCAACCATGTTATCCACTCTTGTAATAGCATGGGAAATTCACTAAATAAACTCTCGTGTATTCCACTAAATACGTATCTCTCCAAATATTGTCTTCTCTTAAACCTAAAGCTTATATTATCTTTATGGGAAATCTCTAGTTCCTGAACTGTCAACCATATTTCAATATCCTCTTTCGTGGAGTTCCAACCTAAAAACATTCCCTTTCTTAATCCTTCACACTATACTACATGATACCATAGATGATTTTAGGGGAGAAATGTCGCTCATGGGTGAAATTAAGGGGCCTCCAATTTTTTATTGGGTGAATTTTTTGTATTAGAGTGACTTTTTAAAACTTATATCACTAGCCCGTAATTTATTTTAGGGGAAAAATCGTTTACAGGGTTAGCCCATGTTTTTAGGAAGGATAGAGGAAAATAAATTATATTTCGCCCCTGAAATTTGGAGGGACAAGCTTGCATTAGCCAAATTTCTATAAATATGGAAAATTTTGATAGCATCTTTGCCTTGCCATTTGGTAAAATCGGGATATATGGTTTAATTCACCCCGATTTTGTGGTATGGGCACTCGGTAGCTATCCCACCTGGTATAAATTGTATGGGATCTACCCATATATGCATTCCCCAGTTTACCTTTCATATCTTCATGCTTATTTGGATTTCCCCTTTGGGCCTTGACGGAACGAAAAAAAGGGAAAGAGAATCGAGATGTCATTCATTGTCCTTTGTTTCCATCAAGAAAATGTTGTTACGGTGTAGCTGCGACCCGCCTGTCCAGAGACTCGAGATGTGATTTAATTGGAATCTATTTGATAAACTTTGATGTTGATTTATGATGTCAAATCTTGTTCATGAGGCTAAGGGAAATGGTTTATCAACCACATTGGAAGTCAACTAGGTGTGAAAATTCCTTTCTCTTTAGTTTCTTTTGTATTTTGTTAATGGAAATAATGTGGTTTGCATCTAATACCTTAAAGAGGTGTTGCATTAGTTTATTTTATTAACAAAATTCACCTTTGAACCGAGCTCAAAGGTGGATCTCTTTGAGATCCCTTCCTTCATAAAT
>JASDQU010751916.1:19357-37976 GCA_032191745.1 Picea mariana
GATTCTTTAGCCGTCCTTTTCAAATCTATAACTTGATTGGATAGTTTTTGAATGAATTTCTATAAGTTTTCTAAATCTGAGCTTTCAGGTTGAGCTTTGTTTTGGGAAGGTCTAGGGAGGATTTCGATTTTCTTTTTGGACAATGACCTAGTCTCTATCTCGTTGCTAGTAGTGTCTTTTAAACTGAGGATGTCTTTCTCGATCTAACTGGCCTCTTTGAAGGCTTCTAACAACGTGGCTTTCTTGGATCTTTTTACCCAAATGGCTATGCTTTGATGTAAGGCTTTCGTATATTATGCTATAATAAAATTATCGGTCGGCATCAAATCTGTAGGGATTCGGTTCTTTAGTGTCAAGAACCTTTGATTAAAGTATTTTATCTTTTCTTTGGGTTTCATTCTTAAACTAGAAATCTACATGACTAGAACTTCAAGAGACTTGTCATCTCTGAACTTCTCAAGGAAACAGGATTCAAATTTCTCCCATGACAGGATGGTGTGGGGCTGTTGGGAAAAGTATGAGGTAGAGGCATTGCCCTAAAAGGTGTAGGGAAACAATCTATAGACTACGTCTTCGTTCTCGACACTATGGAGTCTAATGGCTAACATAAACTTTTTGATGTGATCTTCAACGATCTGTTTGGAGTCCGGGTCAAATTTAGGGAGCCATTTCTCCTGGTGTTTGGGTAAAGGATGTTGAGGCCTAGGTATGGCCACTGCATATTGGTTGAGCCAGGGTCTAGCGAGATTGTTCTAGTTGGCCATAGGTGTGGGTGGTGTCGAAGGTTGGGATGAGGAATTGCCTTCGTCAGAGGATTCTTCTCCAGAAGAAGAAGGAGATGAAGGAGGTGGTGATGGTGGTATACCAGATCCTCCTGCTGCAAGAGTGAGGATTAGATCTGTAGGGTTTAAAGTAAGGTCAGTGCCTCCAAGTTGTTCTTTGATATCAAATAAGTCTAATGGTTGGTTCAAAGTTCAGTTTGTTTGTCTTATATGAGCTAAAGCACTGTGTGTTCCTATAAGAGATTTCCAAACAATCTCTTGTATGTCACCACCTGTAGGATTTCGAGTTGCTAGTTCAACTGTGATCTGTAGATCGTCATTTGATGTGGTTGTTGTTTGATGGAAAATGTTGTCTTCTGAATGACCTCTAGTCACTATAGGTGAGTGGGTAGGTGGTGGAGGAGTCTTACGACCTCCTCATGTCGTTAATAGTTTGCAGGCCCTCCTTCTAGCGCCATTTGTTGACGGGCGAAATTGACTGCTCATCAACTAGAGGAGTGAATCCAGTCTGGGGTTGTCTACTTAACCCAAGCCATTTGGATTAATCCACTCCAATGGGTTTAGTGGCCCCATTGGCCGATCTAAGTCCTAAGAAAGATAAAAACAAAACTAAAGAAGATAAAATAACTTGATGAATAACACTCGCTGAAAACTGTATGCAGATCTAATATATATTTACAGTTTACTAACTAATATTTATAACATAAGTCGACTTATTATATGTATAATATATACAAATGAATTTATTTCTAATATATATATAACATTTACAAAATACAAATTTTAATATAAATCCGTGAAAATCGAATATGGATTGATTTATTAAACAACAACAAAGATATCTTTCAATCTTTTTGATTTATTTTCTTATAATGTTTATAAACAAGAAATGGAATAACAAACTGTCTAATTGAAAATAGAAATCACAAATAATAGAAAATGTTTTATCTACAAGAGGTTTCTGTATTCATTAAACTAATGAAATTAAGGTAGTAAACTGACCTGTTATCGCATCCACTATTTTTTCAGTGTGTAGCATCCCATCTGCCTGTCTAATGAGGTAAACCCGCACCAGAACCTACAATTGCTTCTCATAAATGTGAAACAATAATAATGGAATTCAAATGACATAACATATAAGAGATACGATCACATCAATCTCATAATTTCACAAGCAACCACATTGAGATGAATCCTACTATGAAAACTTGTGTATAAATGTTCAACAAATGATGAGCATAAATATCTTAATATCAAGTTTGAACATAATGATTACTGTATGTTAAATATGGGACATAAAACATGGATGACATATAAATTTTTATCATACTAATCTGCAATAAACAACAATAGCTAAAGCAATCATAGTTTAATTACAAATCAAAATAATCATAACTTGAATAAAAACACGATATGGATAAGCTAAAGTTGTGACAAACATCATATTCTATTCAAGCCTGTAAATCAGAAATCCATAGTTTTTTCCCCAGGCAGAGATGGTTTCAAGTTTACAAAATAACATGCTTATATATGTTCCAAGAACAAAATGTTTCCTGTTGATAACATCAAATCTATTCAAAAAATGTGAGGGATGCAACCTCCCAGATTTTACTTGATATAAAAAAAAGCTAACAACCTAATCTATTTACTAAAAACATAAAGATGGTATGGATGGGAGATCCCAACAGTGCTTCATATCTCTTTGAAAATCATGATTTCCTGAAAACAAATAAAAATAAAAATATTTCAGATGTATTTTCAATTATCAAAACAAGCAATTTGATTTTTTCTAACTAGCTATAGAATCTCACGATTCTGTAGCTAGTTATAATTATAACTAGAATCATATTTTATTGAATCAAACAAAACAAACTAAAAAGTAATCTATGCAAAAAAATAGTGTATCCTAAATTGAGAAAGACAGAATAATACTAAACTTTTAAAAAGATCGTACCTCAAATTAAGGGATTCAAACAAATCAAGTAATCTTAGAGTTTACTATTGATGTCGCTGCTTCCACGTTATTAAAAATAATAGACCCTATAGTTTTTTGGTGTTTGTATTTGGCTTGAGCTATGGATTGGAGTCTGCTATTCTCATTTGTTAACGAATCCACCTGGTCTTCCAAATATTTAAGCCGAGACTGTAGTAAAGGCACATCTGTGTAATACCTGTCGATCTAGGATCGACATTCATTACAGTGCTGCTGTAGAGACTGTATATTGGCACTGATAGTATTAACATCTGGAGAATCGTCCATTTGACATGTAGGTTCATCACGGAGTTTGATGCCAGGAAAAAGAGGATTGTCCTTTAGACACGGTGGTAGGTTGGTGACATAATCGTAGGGTCTGTCAAGACAAAGTCCATATGAATATGGATACTCTTCGGCCAAGAACCTTTTAATATCCGAATCCAAATCTTCACTCATCTCAATTGTGTTTTTTGTGTCTGCATAGGGCTTGGGTTTGTTTCGAGCACATCGTGAAACCCAACGAGTGACCCTTTTACTCTTATAATTAACATCGATGTTGCCTTTAAGATTTTTTCGTGTGGGTTTTTTAACAGTCTTAATACAACTCTTAGGATACGAATCCGGTTGAGTGTTGGGTTGCATAGCATCAGGGTAGGTCGAGGGTTCCAAATTAGAGACAGGATCACAGGGCATGAGCTAAGGAGGAGAGATGGTAGGTTTCACAAGGGTTTCTGTGATAACAGGCTTGTCAACCTGTCCCAACTCACTATTACCGAAACCATTTCATAACACAAAAGCATCCCAACAATCGTTGTTTAATTGCAATTGATGTACAATGATAATTTTTATTAAACCATGATGGAACAAACTAGAATCAAACTTCTATCTCCTAAACCACTTTCCCATATTGTACAGACTTCTAAGGAGGAAATAGGGCATGTTCAACGGGAAATCAATGAAGCTCATAAGCAATCACAGGTGATACAAGAAAACCAACCCAAATATCCCTTAACACGTAATAAACTATTTCACAATATCTAACAGATCATGCCATCTAGGTTTTAAAGATGAGACAAGCATACCTCGGTCGCAAGTGGTAATTTTCCTTGAGGTGAACAACAATGACCAGGGAACCTCTTCGACTTTTGTGTTCTTAAACGACTTTTGGCCAATAGCTAGTAAACCCGTAGCTTGGCTTAAAAATTCTTTAGTCACCTCAAGCTGTACATCTCCTATTTTTTCTCTGCAACCGTCGAATTTCAACGCGAACTCTTGAGCAACTCTCAGATTGAAACCCTTAAACTTTTCAATAAAAAAATGGCAGTCATTTCTTTCTAAGTCATCTCTGGCGTTGTCATAAGATAACAAGGTTTGGGTGCCATTGGGCTAAATCCTCACTACTGGAGCCATGGTGGACAGGGGGGAAACAACACTGAAATTAGAGGTAGTGTTTGATAAGAAAACACAGAGTCATAGCCCTGAGTTTCCACAAAGCAATGACAGTTCGAAATGGTAGGCAGAGGCATTAATCACCATGCGTGTGAAATAGATCGTGAAGCTTGAGGCCATACAGAGCCATAATATCATGTTGTACCTCATATGATACCTTGGGATATGGGTAGTGTAAGGATGTAAGCACTTGAATACCATAGAACGCACACTCATGACTTGATTACAAGGTAAGTGTATCAAATAAACATTGTGTTAAAAGAATTTTATGAATCAAACCCCATTAATATTAATCAAATATTGATGAGTGGGAGGTTTTTTTACTTATGTAACCCAGGAATGTTTAGGACCAAGGAGTTATAAACTGGGAAAACAATTATGTTCATAGCGAAAGATGACAATTCGACAATAGACCATATGAATAGTTATCCTTTGATAAAAAATCGAAACCAAGTGTGAATTTCAACTGTGAGTTTTCATGCTTACAGTCATGAAAACAAAAATCGAAAGGAAGGTATGTAAAAATCGACAAGTGATAAGTGTTGTTGCTCATTACGAGTAATGAAAATTTAGAGATCCTGTGTAGGCAGTTTTTAAAAAATAGAAATTATATTATTGCTGCCAACACGTTCTCATACAGGATGCCCAACTCAAGTACAAGTCCTGTACTTTCCTACTCCTCTTTACAAACTTTAGGTCTGGGGGAAGGGAGCTCTAACATTCCTTTGAAAATACACATGGGGGGAACTTAAGCTCCTTTTAACTCTTTCCATTACAGGGGAGGTCATATACCTCCTTCGTCCCCTTCACTCAGTGGCACCCACCAACAATCCACTGGGCCATCCACATACCATAGTTTATTTGGAGTAGGGAGTCAAGGACCACCTTCTCATAATATGATGGTAGGTTCGACATCATTTTCTTTGTTCGATGCATTTGGTAAAAATGCTTTCTCGAATGGGGGAAACCCCAGTTACAAACAACCTATTCCTATGCAGGGTACTATTCTTGCCTAGGGGGAAAACCCAGGAACTTCTTTTGCATTAGGACCTTGGAATTCTTGGCAGGGATCAGTTCCCTCGTCAGGAATGTTTATCTGGGGAAATTCTTTTCACAACCAATGGAACCCCAGACAGGGTGCTATGCCTATGCCCATGGGATCGATATGGGGAAACCCTTCCCAAATTCCTCTAAATGTAATGCATGCCCAACCATCTACATCCTATTTTGGGAATCATCTGATGATGTCTCCTCACACGTGGAATCCGTACACTGGTCATGGCCATGGTTTTTACTAGAATCCAGGACAACAACTAAACTTTTCCTGGCAACCTAGTGCCAGTCAAACTCCAAGTTCCTTTTTCCATGGTTATCACCAACAACCCAAACTACCTTTCCTAGCAACCTTGCATTTGCCAGACTTGACAAGGTTGTTGAATGATCCTATCTGTCACGATCCTCGTTGGCTCCCTATGCCGACGAAGTTGCTTTCGGACATCCCAAAGTTTGAGGCCAAACCTAATGAAGATCTAGGAGATCATGTGACCACCTTCCATCTTTGGTGCTCATCTAACTCGTTGAAAGACGATTCCATACAATTGTGATTGTTTCAATGTACTCTCATTGGGAGTGTCGCGAAATGATACATTGATCTCAACCGCTCAAGATACTCTTCCTTCGGAGAATTAGCAATGGCTTTCCTAAACCATTTCCAATTACCTGTGAGATACGACGCTGGCACATAATTGCTGACTAATTTTTCACAAACAAAATTGGACCATATCTCTGATCACATTCGAGAATGGAGACGCCAAAAGAGTTTAATTAAGGTGCCAGTCCCACAAACATTCCTGCTAGAGTGGTTCCTTAAGTCTTTGGTCCCATATTTATCCAAAGACGTTGCAATGTCATGAGTGTTTTCTGAAGAAGATGTCATCATGAGAGCTCAATAGCTTGAGCTAATCTACTCTCAGTTCGGTTTATTATACAAGATCTTGCCAGATGTGCCACGCTCAATACTTGATAAAACTAGATAGAGAACTGGACCACATGCCGATGGTATTGTTGGTTAAGCACAAACAAAGCCCACTGAACAATTGATGAAACAATTGCAACAATTGTCTATACAACACACAGTGGCCAGCCAAACTACTATTTTGGCTGCTCCCCCTACCCAAACGTCGGATGTACATAGCGTGAAATCGACAAATCCAAAGGCCACCCAGTAGCCCAAAGGAAATAAAAAACAATGAAAGAAGGGTAAGGAGGATAAGAAACCCACTAATAATGCTGGTGGGGGCAACACTGAGAAATGAAAGGTGAGGTATCCGTGCAACCTGTGTGCGGAAGACCACTTGACCCACCAATGTCTTTGACTTTCAGAGGCCCAAAAGTTTGTGACACAACAACAGCCTGTTGTGTTAACCAATCCATTTAAACATGGGAAAAACCTAACCCAAGCCTCTACAAGCACAGAAGGGGGTAGTCAAGGACCCTCTCCATCTTCTAACAATCCTGCATCCACAAATTTGTATATGATGAAGGGTGATGCTTTTATATCGACTAGAGTGCATGACTACAGTAAACCAAGCACTTCTGAGAAGGGCAAAGAAGCCGAACTCCCATCTCTTCCTCTCCATATCGAGAAGACTTTGGGAAAAACAATGACACACATCCCAAAAGGTGCGTTCAAGAAAGCTTCTCACAACCCAAATGCAAGGGCCGCCCAAAAATATTCTGTGGTGGAGGATTTATCTCAAACCCCTTGTGCGATGTCTGCTTTAGAGGTCCTCCAAAGTTGCCCTTCCCAGAGGAAAGCTTTTTTAGCCACTTTAGGATCTACCGAGACTTGTAATTTGGGTACAATCATGCTAGATACAACCGCCTTAAAACCTCGTCTGCCTTACCATGTATCATTTTAGATAATAGTGGCCCACCCCACAAAAAATTTTACTTGAAACATTTTCCGTACAGTGGTTGATGAGGGTGCCTTGACATGCGTTATGTCTTTAGCATGTTGGAAGGCCATTGACTAGCCTGTTTTGCCTCCATCACCTACCCTTCTCACTTCTTTCGATGGTCATTCGTTCCGACCACATGGTATCATTCCCTCTTTCCTCATGCAGTTAGGAGGGAAGACCATGTGCGTCGAGGTAGAAGTAGTCGACGCATCCCTCGACTACAATATTTTGTTAGGAAGGAGTTGGACTTATGCCATGCAAGCAGTGGTTGCTACAGTTTTTTGAGCCTTGTTGTTTCCACATGAGGACCAGATTGTGACCATTGATCAATTGTCTTTCTCCAGACCTGACCCTTCATTGGGGGTATGCATGGTCCCAATGATTGATAATCCCCAACCGGGCGTAGTCAACGTAGGGGTTGGTTTGTGCCCATATTTGATGGGTACCTTCGATCACCCGCCCCCTCAAGGTGATGTCAAGTTCATATCCGATCACCATAAGGTTGATATTTTCCAAGTTTCATCATTTCGCACGACTTACTTCAATGATCTGTGGATACTTCCTTTCCCATCGGCCACGATGGAAGGTACAGGGCACCCTGGCATGTCCATGCCCTTGTCTGCAACCGAAGTAGCATACTCTTTAGTCCAACAAGCTTCGGTTGACACAGATCCAACTCCTTCACAAGAGTTAGATCCGATTCTAGAGCCTATTTGGGCTCAAGGCTCTCTCGTTGATACCGATTCATTAGACTTAGTCTTTCCCTCCAATGAAGCAATAATTGAAGCAATGACTAGTCCAAACAAACCCTGGGAGGATCTCCATCATAGATCATACTTCCTCCTAGAGTTAAGCAGAATTGAAGGTGGAGAATTCACCTTGACTATGACTGGAGATAGGTCTTGTCCTATTAATCCCTTAGCTACACATGAGTTTTATGCTAAGGGTAATATGGAAACTATCACTGGAACCATACCGATTAATATATCCAGAACCCCAGGCATTGTGGAGAATGTTTTTGTCGGAGCTGACTATTCCCCTAGAGAGATTCAAATCTACACATATCTATTTAAATAATTCCGCGACGTTTTTTCCTGCTCTTACGAGGAAATGCCAGGCATCGATCCAAAAATAGTCGAACATGAAATGACAACTTATCCGGATGCCAAGCCTATTCGGCAGAAGCTTCATCCAGTTAATCCTAGGAAAGAAGCAACCATTAAGGTTGAAGTTGAGAAACTGCTAAAAGCCAGTTTTATCTATCCTATCCATTTGACCCAATGGGTGTCAAATCTTGTGCCGGTCAATAAGAAACAGGGCACAATTTTTGTATGTACAGACTTTCGTGATTTGAACAAGGTCTGTCCAAAAGATAATTTTCCCACACCATTCATCGACCAGATAATTGATGAATGTGTAGGTTACAAGGCCTTTTCTTTTATGGATGGTTTTTTGGGATATTATCAGATACAAATCAAACCTGAAGACCAGCACAAAATGACATTCATTTTTCCATGGGGTACATTCGCGTATCGTAAGATGCCCTTTGGTCTCAAAAATATTGTAGAGACCTTTTAGCAGGCCATGTCTTTTGCTTTCCATGATCTCAAGCACATAGTCGAGGCCTATTTAGATGACTTAACATCTCGATATTGCAAGAGAATGGATCATCCCACACACCTCCTACTTATCTTTGAGTGATGTCGCTACTTCTAGATTCATTTGAATCCAAACAAGTGCAACTTTTGCGTAACATCAAGATGTTTGTTAGGTTTCATAGTGTCAACAACATGGATCATGGTCAATCCTCTCAAGGTTGAGTCAATAATTCAGTTTCCTCCCCCACACACAATCCTTCAACTTCAGAGTCTCCAGGGCAAGGCGAATTTTTTAAGGCGTTTCATCGCCAACTATGCCGAGATCACAAAGGGATTTATGCGTTTACTTAAGAAATACATTCTTTTTTATTGGGACGATGCCTCTCAATGCTCCTTCAAAGCATTAAAACATGCCCTCACAATTGCCCCTCTGCTTTGGCCACCCAACTATAAAAACTATTTCTTATTATACCTGGATGCAACAGAGTCAACCATCGGCATGGTCTTAGTTCAGAAAGATGATTTTCTCTCAGAATATGTGATCTCTTACCCGAGCCGAGGCCTAGTTAGACTGGAACTTAATTATTCTCATATCGAAAAACTTGTGTTGGCAGCAGTCCATGTTGTTCAATGGTTCCGTCATTATGTTTTGTTTCACAAGACCACCATCATTGTCGTTGTGAATCCATTTCAATACGTGTTGACACGATGGGTAATAGTTGGAAATATTAGTAGATGGATAGTCGTCTTCTAGGAATTCGACTTAGATTTTGTTTCAATGAAATCCAAAAAGTCATTGGTCTTCGCAAAACTTATTTCGGAACTTCCGATTGAGTCAGGTGATGTTATGCCCAAAGAGTCACCTATCAGAGGAGATATATTTTTGATTGCATCTTTGGATCCCTGGTATGGAAATATACTTATCTATCTCCAGACTTTGAAGTGCCCCACCTCTGCTTCTCATGATGAGCATCTCTGTATACGCCATCAGGCCAAGAATTATCTCATACTCAACGATATGTTGTATCAAAGAGGTGTAGATTGCATCCTGCGCCAATGTCTCACTCACGAAGAGGCAATTATCATGCTTAACGATTTCCATATCGGAGCATGTGGTGGTCATTTGTTTGGGTTGGCAACAACCCAAAATATTTTATGAACAGGTTATCGAATCGGTCAAGAAGTGCCACCTGTGTCAGATCTTCTCTCAGAAGATGAGGGCACATCCCACTCCCATGTTTCCTATCATCACAGTTGGTCCCTTCACCAAGTGGGGGATTGATTACACTACATGAAACCCTCCTTCAACAAGGGGGCACCATTATTTCATTGTAGCCGTAGACTACTTCACGAAGCGGGTCGAAGCTATGCCAATGTTTAAAGATGATGGAGAGACTGAGACTCTCTTTTTATTCAACCAGATAATAGCAAGGTTCAACGTCCCACGAGAGATTTTCACTGACCATGGAAGTCACTTTCAGAACCAGATGATGATCGAGTTAACATCAAATCTTGGGTTGCGGCAACAACATTCATCATCATACTATCCCCAAGAAAATGGTCAGGTGGAAGATGTAAATAAATCTCTTAAGACCATCCTACAATGAACAATCAACTCAACCAAGTCAAATTGGCATTTGATGTTATACTCAACATTATGGGCTTATCGAACATCTGTTAAGACTGCAACTAGTTTCTCACCTTTTCAACTCATTTACTGGCTGGAAGTAGTCTTGCCTATCGAATGTCAGATCCTGTCCCTAAAATTGGAAGTACAGTTATTTCCAGACACTTCTCCACTTGAAGAATGATTATTATACCTTGAGCGTCTCAATGAGCAGCGTCATGATGCGGCCCTGGCCAACGAGGCTCACAAACATAAAGTCAAGTGTTAGTATGATCGGTCCATTTTTCCTCAGGTTTTCTCAGAAGGCGACCTTGTCCTAGTCTATGATCAAGATAAGGACCCCCTAGGGGCAAGAAAATTCAAACCCATGTGGTTCAGACCTTTCATCATAAAAGAGGTTCTAAAAAATGGCACTTATTTTCTGGTTGACTTTGAGGGAAATGCTTTGGCGGAGCCTAGAAATGGGCTCTACCTCAAGAAGTATTACTCATAGGAAGGTCACCTTGGGTAACTTTTTGTAACATATGTATAGTCTTTGTACTATTACTTTCTAGTTTCTTTTAGTGTTATGGACATGTCATTTTTTATGTTATCTTTTGTCAATGTGGCAGATGTCAAGTGAATCAGAGGTGTTCATTGGGTACGCAGATGGTGCTATCTAGCACACTCGAAGGCTTGCCTCCATAGATTATGTAATTTTTACACCTCGAGGCCAGTTATTATCTTCCGAAGGTATATGCTTAGGTGACACCACAAACAATGTCCCCAAGTACAATGCAGTTATTGAGTTGCTTTGTAACGCTCTGTTATTTGGTATCTCTCATCTCCGGGTCTATTTAGATGCTCAGCTAGTTGTGTCTCAGTTAAATAGAGTCTACCATGTTCATGATCCGACTTTACACTGACGATTCCTTAGGGTACATCTCTTATAACGAAGCTTTGATTATATTACATATTTTCATGTTCCTAGGAGATTAAACCAAGTTACATATACTCTAGCTAATCAAATTTTAGACTGGCATCTCGCACACATATAAACAGACATAAACATAAACATGTAAATACATTTTTAAAGTCAAATATGATCCATAAGACACAAAAAGACATAAAAATCCATATATAATATCATAAGCACCAGAGTACATAGGTGGACGCAAGCGCCTCAAAAAATATGACCAGTAACGAGTCATGGGGCTTATGCCCTCAAAACATATATACAGGTGGAGCTATCAAAGTCTAGACTAACTAAAGTCAGGGCTTGTGGGCCCTATTGTAATAATCAACAGTGTTTTCCAAACGTCAAAACAGTCGGGCCCACGTCCGTGGTGCCCCCACTACATGAGGCTGCATGGATGGTGGCAGATCCTCAATCTCTGCCATAGGTATGGTGCAAGTGATCGAGGTAAAGTTTCTCTCAAATTGTCTCAAAACCCTCTTAGCCTCATAGACTAGAATCTCTCTTACTGCTGTTGGTCCCCCTGCGGCGGAAAGTGTGACCCCTCACCGAGGACGATGCCTATTTCTTACATAATCTATAGGTCGTGAGGGTCCCACATATGCACACAATAGACACGTATCTGTCAAATACTCTAGTATAAAATAATGATATATACAAAAAACAACATAAAAATTATATATGTTTCAAAAAAAAATGATGCAGACTTACCCATCTCGCTTCTCTCCTCGCCTGGAGGTATAGGGATCTCAGGATCTCTTGAGAAATCAATCCCATCATAAGGATAATCCTTCTATGGCTGGGATCTGTCATGACAACCAAGCAAATAAGTCATCATCAAAGGAATCATTGGTCCTTTCACCACCTTGTCGTGGAAGCAACACTACCCATATGAAAACTGCAGGAAGAGAGGCCTGATGTCCTCATACCACCACTCAAGGAATGAAACTAGGAACTCTTTCAAAGAAGAAAGAGCATAGAATCATCCCAAACCCGAAGTTCCTCTGCGTCCACAACCGACAATCTGTCAGCTGCCTCTTCATACAATCCAATAGTGTAGTGCTTCAATCAAATATGTCTGCATTTAAGCACTGGACAACACAGTTCATCTGTGCACGGGACACCTGATGTAGAGTAGCATAACCAGTCATTTGCCCAATAAGAAACACAATCACCTACAATGATAAATCGGTGATATTTCTTATTGGAACCTACAATATCGATCGATTTGTACCATCCTCACAATAAAGTCCTATCAATTTTGATATATTATGAGGCCCCGAAGGAAATTTTCGGAAATTGACCGGTTCCCCTCTCTTGGAGAGGCCAGTCAAAAAGTATATATCCTTTGTAGTAGGCACCAGTGACTGCCCCTCTAGCATAAATTATTCTATGTCAGGGTGTTAGTATTCAACCAAGGCATTCAGTATCCTAGGTTGTGCTCTCATGAAAGGACACAAAAAAAAATTGAGCAAGCCACATTGCATTAACATTGCCACAACGTTAGGGTCTTCTCCAACTAGTGCGCTGATATCTTCATGCTCTCAATCTATCCATTGCACATACATCCTGCACATGGGCAAATTTTTAGAGGGTTAGGCCTTTATTTCTAAAAACCTTTTTTCACTCATGGGAGGGTCCACGTGGGCTGTTGTGATGACAGTTGCGTGTACACACGCTCTGACATGAGACAGAGCGAGTGTGTTAGCACATATTCTTGTAAGGGGGAAGCTTCTCTCTAGATTCGGGTCCTTGGTGAAAAATAAATGAAACGGGGCTTAAGACCCATCAAATGAAGTTATCCAAGGTCGCAGCCATGAGCACCCAAGTGCAGTATGCATAAAATCTCTATTTTCGGGTTAAAAATCAAGCAGGTGGGCATTTTTTATTTTTAGCAGTGAAGATCCATCAATGGAGTAGATCAACGGTCATCGGGTAAGCTGGAGCCACGTAGTTGCATGAGGTTTATCACATGGGCTCATCCATTAGGCCCAAAGTCATGAAATGATCGTGGTCGTTCGATCCAGTCGGGACACATAGCGCTTGATTAAGTCCGGTCGCCATTTTGGCTACCGGGACTTTGAAATACAAGGGTTGACTCCCTTCCACCCACAATATGTGAAATGTGAAGGTGCCTTTGGGTGTGGGCCTATGGTCATAGAATAGGGTCGTATGGAAATGCGGGTCCTAAAGAAGGGGGACAGGTGGCAGCTAGTCGACATTTCGAGGATTTTGGAGCTCCTGGTGGTGTGCGATTAAGTCTGGTTGCCATTTTGGCTACCAAGAATTTGCAAGACAAGGGGTCACTCCTCCACTGCATCTAGAATCGTCGAAACACAAAATACAAAAATCACCTTTGAAGATAGGTGTAGGGTCTTGGTGCCCGGTCACAAAGGAAATAGGCCCGGGGAAAGGGCGCTAGCGTTATAGTGTGGCAAGGCGGGTCCTAAAACCCCGAAATCATCTTAGCCATCCAACCAAAGGGACGCGTGGCACACGATCAAGACCGGTTGCTATTTTAGCTACAAGGACTTTGAAATAAAAGGGTCGAGAGAAAATGAATGAGAACTCCTAGTGGGAGAATCCATGAAATACATTAAGGTTCATCGTGATCATCCATATTAAATCAAATCTGGCCATTGATTGCAGATTAGCCATTTCGACATTTCAGCTACTGGGACTTTGAAATACAAGGGTCAAGAGCAAAGGAATGAGAAATCCCAGTGGGAGAATCCCTGAAATACATTAAGGTTCATCGTGACCATCCATATTAAATCAAATCTGACCATTGATTGCAGATTAGCCGTTTCATCATTTCAGCTACCGGGACTTTGAAATATAGGGGGTCGCTCCTCCACTACATCTAGAATATCCAAAATGTGAAATGCGAAAAGATCATTTGAAGATAGCTGCAGAGTCTTGGTGCTCGGTGGTCACTTGGGGTGATAGAAAGAGCTGTGCAAAGGGCCAAAGCGCCAGGTTTAGTTGCAGGAGGCATCGCCGCGTTCTCCAGGTGCCAATTCAACTCGGCCTCGATCCTGATTCCTTATAGAAGTAAATAAAGGTAGGAGGAGGTGGTTGAAACCTATCCTCACTCCTTAAATGTAAGGCATGGAGGTTCTAGTAGGCATTCTGCCCAAGATCGTCCTATGTGCAGGTTTTCCTAAAGAATCCATGTCGATCTGATGTCCTCGTCTGACCAGAGGAGCCTGCACATGCTAATTTGGACTTTAATGTCTCAGCTACCCTCCTGCTACCAAGGTGGTGAATTGCTCTAAGTATATATACTCAATTTTTGTATTTTTGTGAGGATGGATGGTAGAGCAGAGCTCCTGACTATAATGTTTTAATGAAGCACTGGTTTTCCTGGCTATGTATCTGCATATGAAATTTTCTTGTTGAATGTAAGGCAACTCTCTTTCTCATTTGGTTTCGATCTCATACTAAAAGGGTTCATGATTGATTGATTCACATGAATCGTCGTGACTGTGTTATGATAAATGATTTATTATAGCACTATTATGTTCTTTTAGTGTTTCTGCTTGTGATTATAAGAGGTTCTTGTGTTCAAAGTTTTCTTCTACATGCTATTAGAAGCTCGATGCCTATAGCAGGCCTTCACATTTCCTCACATAATTCTTCCTCACCCTTATTAAAACTTACTATCTGAAGTTAAACAAAGACCTCATATGCTTGTGCATGCCTGGCCTAGTTTCTAAGTTAGAACGATATTGTTCTGAGTTTACTTCCATTCATCACCCTTTATCAACAAATAGTGACATAAACTGATGGGCATCAGGCTTACTCCTGCTGCAATCCAGGAGTGACTTCCGACCCTAATAGAGTGTACATGTGGTTTGTCATAGGACAACCCACGTGGACCTAGGGCCGACCTTTTAAAGGTCGACGCCCCCCCAAAAAACAAAATTAAATGAACAAATAAAGAATTAAAAAGAAAAGGAAGGTAGTTTATACTTACTTGGTCCAAACGGATGGTCGTTTCGTCCATTGTAGCTCTTGGAATCACCACTTTTATCAAAGAGTTTTTTTTTCTCCAGAGTCAATTTCCAAATCAACAATGGTGATAATGAGCTGCCAGCTTCTATTTATAGACTTTTGGCCCTTTTTTGTCACTTATTTGGCCCTCCTTATCATTTTCTTTGAATTGAAAACCATTTAGAGTGATTCAGGAGTTTATTTGGAAGGTTATGATCCGGTATCAGGATAATTTTTGGAGTTTTGGGTCACTTTTGATGGTCCATGGGGAAAAATCTCAGATGGCCAACTTGAGTATATAGGTTAGGTTTCCACCCCTAATTTTGTATCTTGTTGCCTCTATCCCTTTGCCATAGGATTGATCTCATCAGGTTGCGACACAGAACCATCATCATTGCTTTAGAAGTGTCACGATTTTTGTGGTAGAGCTTACCAGAACATGGATGCTCTAGGTAGATCCTAGTTGCATTATGGTGTCCATGTTGTCACTAATGACTATAGGCTCAAGATTTCTTTTAGTTTTTCCTGATTAATAGTTTTGAGCCTCATTTGCATGACTCTTTATCACTCTTGACCTCACCCACAGGACTCCCAAAACATAACGGGTCTTCTTTTAAGCCATTTTTAGACCCTCTAAACATGAAAATATTGTCGAGCGATCTTGTGGCCTTTCACACTCGTTAAACTGAAATTTGAAGTCACGTCTATCCAATGGTATTTTAACCCTTTTTCAGTCTGGACGATCAAATGTACGAACATAGGTATACTCTTAGGAACTTCAGTTCTCTAGAAGAGTACTCTTAGGTATAAATTTAACCCTTTTTCAGGCCCGAGGGACTAAATTTACGAAAAAGGAACCCCCACAGAGTCCATAGTTAATCTCTTTTCAGACTCCCTAAAATTGAAAAGATCGTTGAGTGACCTTATTCTTTCACACTCATTAAAATGGTCCAGAAGAGCATTCCTGACGGAGTCCATAGTTAAGCTTTTTTTAGACTCCTTAAAAATGAAAAAATGGTCGAGTGATCTTGTCTTTATCACACTCGTTAAAATGGTTTTGAATAGATGTACTCTTGTCGGTGTTATTTTACCCCTTTTTCGAACCTACTAGACTACCTTCAAAAATGGTACCCCAGTGGAGTCTCCTTTTACGTTTTCTAGACTCTCTAAATAAAAAAAACCGCCGACCTTACCTTCTTTGGGCTTGTTAAACTTAGATCGAAGGACATTACCATTGTGTGTTTTGTTAACTGCATTTTCATACCTATGTCTTTGGTCTAATTTTGGCTCCATGTTTCTCTCAACTAAACCATCTGAAGCATGCCTTATATGCAAGCTTTGTAGCACTTTGCCTCTGCGTCCTGACACCTTTGGCCCTAAGAGGGATTTTTCTCAAGTGTCCTTACTTTGAACATCAGTCTTGTCCTTGCGCCTCGAACTTGTATGTTTGCAACACTCATCCCTCCTTTGTAACATAACATTCTTTTATTCTTTTTTCAAAATTATTGAAAAAGACAAAAAAAAATCAAATATACCCCAAAAAGAGGAAGGGAAAAGAATTTTCTTTGTATTTGCAGCACAATGAGTCTCCCTTGGATAAAGCACATCTGTCCGTTTATTTGTCAAACCCTGGGATTTAATATGACCTTAGGAAGTTGTTCCCGCTACATTGAGTTGTGTCCTCCTCTGTTTGGTTATTCTTCCAAACATATGGAGAGTTTGTGTTGCCTCCTGCCTCGTAAACTTATGTTAATTCCATGCTACCTAGGTCTCATCATTTGTCGTGCTATTGTCCAAGGGAAGTTTTTACCAAGCCTGAGTCGACCCCTCTATAGTTTGTCTCTTACCCTCATTCTTGACCATCCTAAAAGTCTAATCAAGTCTTTGTTTGAAATCAATTAAGCCCTCAGTTTGTTCATCAAGATCCTCTAGTCCATACCTCACGATCCGTCAAATACCTCTAGGTAGTGAACTCATACACTCATATTACACTCCTACCCAAGTTTTGAATATTTTGAAGTTGTTTCTTGAGCTCTGAAGACCTCATCTCTAGCCATCAGGCCTTATCAACTTCTAGAAGATGGATGCTCTACATGTATATCCTTTTTTATTTCGAGATGTAGCTCCACTATGTATTTCTCGTGGCTACACTTTATATAGTTATATGACATGGATCTATAGTGTATTTGATTGGTAGCCATGATTTTATTTCATCTCGAGCATGGGTATGCCTGCCTTGGTGAGACAATTATTATTTTGCAGAAGGCACCTCCCAATTTCTGGTCCCTGGGCTCACATGTTTGGAATGTTGGTGAAGATTGTTAATGTATTTTGGCCATCAGATGCTCTTCTAACCTCACAGATTAGGGGGCATTTTCTATAACCCTAATTTGCACCATACATGCTTACTTGGCATCAATCCATCTCAGATTGCTTCTTTTCCAAAACACTATTGAACAACTCTTCTTAAAAACCCCTTTTATAAAGGCCCACGTGCCCTGCTCCATTACTTCACGTGTGTACGTGCTAGCTGACCCAAGACAGCCCGTGTGTATCTACAAAAGCACGAAAAAAGAAAATTTGCTGATGGAACACACATCTTTGGGTAAGTTAACTAAACCTTTCAACCATGCATGGATGGTCACTCAACCAAATACCTAGCTTCTTCTAGCCTATAAAAGAAGGGTTAGGGGTCCCATTTGAAAGGAGGAGAATCATAGTAAAGAAACTATACCCGATTAAGAATTCCCTTTGTCCCAAACTTTAGCCATCCTTGTGCAAAGAGAAATATAGAGCAAAGCAGTTCGAAGACAGAGGAAGAAGAGCCCAGGACTAGGATCGAGGAGCAGTAGCCGACTTTATCATTGTAAGGTATCATTGTGAAGTTAATAAAAGAATTGCTTTTCCTGTCCCGCCATATGAGATTGTCATTATTGGAATATTGATTGTATGATTGATTAAATCTCTAACCCATTAGTTCATAGATAAAATGCATGTGGAGTTCTTTGTTTGTCTTTAGTGAATGTAGGTCAGCATTGGGAGGAGAGTTACAGTCAAAGAACGACCAAGCGTGAAAAGGGATCGACATCAAACATGAAAAACAAGGTACGTCAACTTAATCTCTTGAGCCTTGTATTTACACATGAGTAATGGGGGTTTAGGCATGGGACAATGGTAAAAAGTAAGAATGTTTAGGTCATTTCTGCATGCATGATAAAACCCTTAGTGCTAGTCCATAGGAGGGATTTCCCACCCACAACAGACACTTATGACACTT